>LKTO01000098.1:0-119421 GCA_001399465.1 Hymenoscyphus scutula
ACAGGCAGATATCAAGAAGTGCGAATTCAGCGTTACTCGAACCAAGTACCTTGGTTTCATAGTTAGTACCGACGGCATTGAAGTAGACCCGGACAAAGTCTCTGTAATACACGAGTGGAAGGAGCCTTATACAGTCAAAGGAGTCCAGTCTTTCCTTGGCTTTTACAACTTCTACCGGCGCTTTATTCGAGACTATGGAATCGTTGCTAAGCCACTTACACACCTGACAAAAGCCTCAACTCCCTTTGTATTCGACGAGCCTTGCCGCCGCTCTTTCGAAGAGCTTAAGCAACGCCTAGTCTCGTCTCCTCTCCTCTGACATTACGATCCCGCCTTGGAATGCAAGCTGGAAACAGACGCTTCAGATGGAGTTGTTGCTGGCATACTCTCTCAATTACACCCTAATGGCGAATGGCACCCTGTTGGTTACTTTTCAAAGACTATGGCCCCCGCGGAATGCAACTACGAGATCCACGACAAGGAGATGCTAGCCATTGTACGCTCTTTCGGCCACTGGCGCCCTGAACTCCAAAGCGCGCCCTCCCGGTTCAAGGTATACACTGATCACAAAGCACTTGAGTACTTCATGACAACTAAGCAGCTTACTAGCCGTCAGGCTAGGTGGGCTGAACTACTCTCGCAATACTCCTTTATGATTATATATCAAACAGGCAAGAATAACATACTAGCGGATGCCCTTACACGAAGGGAACAAGACGTCGGTCCGCAGGACAAGCTCAAAGCATTCATTCGGACAAAGGCACTACTTCAGCCAGAACAATTGGACCCAGCAATCCTGGAAAACAATAGCCTAGACCTCGCCCCCCTAGAGGAGGCAATGCGCGAGCCAAGCCAATTGATAGAGCGCATTTTAACAGCCAATCGTACAGCAGACTCACTGGCCGCCCTCCGGAAGCAAGCATCGGACCAGCCAGGAGAGTTCCAGTTAGACAATGGACTACTTCTCTACCAAGGACGATTGGTAGTTCCTATGCAAGATACCTTGATAGCGGACCTGATCAAAGAAGCTCACAATCAAGTCTCCTCCGCACACCCTGGCAAAGCAAAAACAGCTCGAATCCTTAGCCAGAAGTACTACTGGAAGAGACTTCCCCTAGATGTAGCGCAGTACACCCGCAACTGCCACGCTTGTAAGCGAGCCCATGTTCCTCGAGACCGCACGCCAGGATTCCTCCACCCTCTGCCAGTTCCAGACCGCCCCTGGCAACACGTTACCATGGACTTCAAGTCATTTCCAAAAGACAAGTTAGGGCATGACACAGCCTATGTAGTGATCGACCGTTTAAGTAAGCAAAGCGTCTCTATTCCATGCTATAAGACAACAAATGCAAAGGAAATAGCCCAGCTGTACGTAACATACGTCTACAGACACCGTGGAGCGCCACAGACAATCGTATCAGACAGAGGACCGCAATTTATATCTAACTTCTAGAACGAGTTCTGCCGTATACTAGGCATTCAGATCAAGCTGTCCACGGCCTTCCACCCGCAAACAGATAGACAGACAGAAATCATGAACCAGTACTTAGACCAGCGCTTACGCCCCTTTATTAACCACTACCAGGACAACTGGTCTGAACTCCTGCCTATTATAGACTACGCCCAGCTGACGCTACCCCACGAGAGCATTGGAATGTCGCCATTTGAGCTCCTAAATGCATACCCACCTCGTACCTCCTTTGACTGGAACACGCTAGACGCGGCTATAGTAAAGGAAAAGCTGAACCAAGAAGAGGCCTAGCAGGTAGTTAAAAGGATCCAGGAGGGATGGGAAACAGCTCGTACGATTATAAGACAAGCGTAAGACAAGAAGCGAAGGGATATTGACCCCCACCGACGGGAAGTAGACTTCAAAGTAGGAGACAAGGTCTGGGTATCTACAAAGAATTGGAAGACAGAGCGCCCTAGCCACAAATTGGACCATCAAATGGCAGGCCCGTACGAAGTGATTCAAAAGGTTGGACACTCCTACAAGGTCAAGCTGCCAGCTTCCATGAAAATACACCCTGTGTTTTCAACAGACCGCCTACGGAAAGCATCAGACGATCCTCTGCCAGGACAAGCAAATGAGCCACCCCCACCTATACAGATTACCGACGACAAAGAGTGGGAAGTAGAAGAAGTGGTTACAGTGAAAAAGACAAGAAACACACTATATTATAAGGCTAAATGGGTAGGACATGACAAAGATCCAGAGTGGTATCCTGCTTCTGACTTTAAGTATTCCCCACACAAGCTAAGAAGCTTCCACATAGCACACCCTACGTAACCAGGCCCCCCGCGTCGCTTAGGTGATTGGATTAAGGCTTATGAGAATGGGGAGGATTCGTACAAAGAGTTGGACGATAGCACAGACGCTTCTACAAGCTTGAGGACAAGCTTCTTTTCAAAAGGGGGGGTAATGTGACGGTTCTAACCGCCACCACACCTCAGGCCAACCCCCGACTGGAACCCAGCGGATACCGTGCTTCCTGAGCCCGGCTCGGTTAGCTATAGCTTGGCACAACCTCCTGTATATAAGAGCTTCCAGCTCCTAGGCTTCTGTCCTTTCTTCTCTTCTCTCTTTAGCTTAGAATCCTCGTATAGACAGTTCCACAGTGCCTAACTTACACCTGGCGTAGTCGTGCATTCGTGTGCGGTCCATAAGCTGTGCGTGTCGTCACAATAATAAAAGATTAGTACAACCTCTCTATTAGCTATATATACTAGAGTATATACTATATTATACCTCGGCTCTCTATCTTACTTAAAAAATAGCTCTAGATATAGATCTATAGAGTTATAAAGGTAATTCTAGATAACTAGAAAGACGTATTTATAATAGAATTCCTTAGTAATTGTTTTCTACGCCTTTTCTTAGAATAGTTCTCTACCTTTACTATATTTACTACTTATACACCTCTAAAACATCTATTCTATCTTCCTCTACTATTTATAAGAAACGTAATCGAGATAATTAACTTCTAAGAATCTAATTAGCCTTATATACTACTACCTCCTATAATACTCTAGCTATACCTAGCTCTTATTACTTTAAAGGATCTTATTCTATTACTTATTAGTCTATTTTAAATACTCTATAGCCTAGTCAAGCCTCTTAATTCTATTAACTTTAAAAAGTAGTACTTTCCGTCTTCTTACTACTCTTATATACTCTTCCTTCTAGAATGCTTTTCGAATAGCTATACTTCTATACTATATCTACTATTCTAGCTATTATAGAAGCTCTGTCTAGAGGATCTCGCGTATAAAAGAGAATTGAGTAACCTATTTAACAAGGTGCTTACAGTAAGGTATATTAAGAAGAACGTGTCTACTAGTAGAGTACTAAGAAGTAGGTCTATTACTAAGAGTATAATAGACTTGCCGGCGTATAATTCCTATAATAGAAAGAAGAATATCATCTATAGACTAATCTACGTTATAGTATAAAGTCTATATACGTAGTCTGTTATCTCTAGAAGTATTATATAGTGTTTTTAGAGTAGGAATATTTATAATTAATACTGTTAAAATAAGAGTAGAAAAAGCTAACTCTTTAAAGTAGCCTAAACATCTAACTAGAACAGGTAATTTTACTATTAGAGTATTAGTTAAGCTACTATAGCGACATCTCTATAGTTATAATCAATACCTCTTATATATAGTATATCTATATATATAGATAAGAAACTATATTAAGGCTATTTTAGAGTTATTACCTAGTATATATTATAGCTTATATAGTAGTATCTCGAGGTTGTTTCTTTACCTCTATAGCTCTATATAGGTAGCTTTATAAGGTTAATAGACTTGCCTTATATATATATATACGACTTAAAGAAGGCTATAGATAGCCTTATTCTATTAGACTTTTATAAGTACTAGTACTAGAAGTATAAGAGTACTTTATAGCTACTACTTAACCTATTATAGACTAGTAGACAGCGTAAATTAAACGTAGAGGTCGCTTATATAGACTATATTCTCTTAAAAGAGAAGGAAAAAGTAAAGCAACTATCTATATACTCTATATACTATAGATAAGGCTATATAATAAGTAGCTATAGCTGTCTCTTAAAACTATAAGTATTAATTACTACTTAAAGCTAGCTTCTCCTTGATTTAGATATAGTATCTATAGCACCTACTATACTCGAAGTATCTATAGCGTCTAAAGCATCTATAGTATCTAAAGCATCTATAGTATCTAAAGCATCTATAGTATCTAAAGTATCTATAATACCTCTAGTATCTACTATATCTAAACAGCTTTTACTAGATAGACTAGAAGTCTTAATTCAGGCCTACCTAGCTGAAAAAACAGCCTAGCTAGCCTAGAATCCTACTATACGACTAGTAGAATATCGTAAGGCTTAGAAATAGAAAATACTAAGGCTAAAGGTATTAAAAGAGTAGGTCTTTTATATATCTAGAGAGCGACGTGATCTTATAGAGACTATTATTATAAATAAAGCTAGTTAGACAAATAAGGAGATTATAGTATAGCTAGATAGTAAGGAAAAGAAGAAGTAAGAGAAGTATAATATACTTAAATCGAAGTTTATAAGAAATAGAAATAGAAATACTAAGAATAGAAGTAGAGATATATAGGCTAGACTTAAGGAGGAGCATACGCGAGACTTAGAGCAATATATATTATAGGATTTATTATATGTAATTATATTAAGCGTGTATCAATTACAGGCAAAAGTACAGTGTTAGTAAATGTGAATGCGACGTGTAATCATTTTGGTAGGGTGTGCTGAAGGGTGCTGAAATGCGTGCTTAGTCAGCTCTAAACTGACACCATGGTGTCAGTGTATTAGAACCCCTCTTATTTTGCCTATTTACTTGAATTGTCGCCCTGTTCAGAGAGGCGGAACGCAGGCTCTTGAACATTGGCTTTTTATCTCTACTCTAGTGAATTGCTATTTACTAGCTTTTTACTCTGATCTAAGGGAAACTCCTAATATCTCTTTCCAAAGCTAAAAGGAGTTCTAGGAGTAGATTATTAAGTCTCTTTTATATTTAGGAACTTCTTCTGAAGTATCAAGAAAGAAAAGGATATCTCACATAGATCTGGACAGCTCCCAAGCACCCTTTAAAGAACATGAGTTAGTGAAAATGACTTCTCAGAAGAAGTGTGTTACTTGTAAAGGGTTTAGTTATCAAGACCGGCCACAAAAGAGAGCCGCATTAGGAGAAATAGCAGGAAATCATAAAAGGGAAAGTAATAGGAAGGATACTTGGTTTAAGTGTAATAAGTGTCATGTGGCACTATGTAAAGTAAGGCCTTGTTTTAGTATATATCACAATAAATAGCTGAAAAGTGCCCCCTTTATCGTGAAATGTAGCCCTCTTATTGGCTCGCTTCTCTCGCACGGTCCACAACGTCCACTGCCGCACCTGATGGGATAACCGTGCCAGTTAAGATGTTACCCATTCCCTCGGGATTCTGTACTACTTGTACGCGATGGCTGGTAACCTAGACGCTCGGCATGAATTTGAGCTGACGGTGCTTGATCCTTTGCGATCACACCAGGTTGTTGAAGAATGGTGTTTGTTGGTTTTTGCATGTTGGGTCAGGATTAACGGCTCGCGAGAACCCCGAAGAGTATGGAGGCAAAAAGAGGAATACTTGGACCGCCGCTGGGTTCTTGGGCGTCATGTGGAGTAGAAAAGTGTTGGTGATACCACTTTACCACCTACCTGAGTATGCACCCTTCAGTGTTAGCCTCCAGGTTCCTTGTATCATTCCATAGGTGAATACTTTTGTCGGTCACCAATTCGCGCTCCTGCCTTCAGCTAAACAACATCGCAAGCGCTGGAATATGCGAGACTTGCTCAATATCCATGGATGTGCTTTTACCCCGCCACCCACGCAAATCAGTTGTATTCTTCCAACACTTTCTTAAGACCGGAAAATTCCGATGCGCGGGCCCAAACTATCTATACTAAATAGCAATCAATGCCTTTCTTCAAAGCGCAGGTGCCCTGTCAAAAATATATATGATAGGCACATGAAGTTCCAAGCTCGTCACACCAACATACCTAGGTACATGTCAAGGGTCCTTCAGAAGTACACTTCTGGCTCACCGAGAGGCCGTATCTATTCATTTAGGGAAGAAAATGAATAAGGCAGATTGGAGGGCAATCTGCTCAGCGCTTGACATGCAGTACTTTACGGGCAACTGGCATCAGGCGTATCATGGATGTATCACGGATGTATCATTCATCTGACGAAGCAGTACCAACCATGAAAGTAATACCTATGGTTGGGCACCAACAGATAACCCCTTTGAAAGCCTAGCAATCTATGACAAATTAATCGCCATTGACGTGGGGGTCATTGCCTGAGGGGAATCTGCGAGGAATACTTGGGACTGCCCTCACCTTTTATTCCCTTGAGACTAAGGTACAGAACCGTGCTAAGCAACCAGCAAATGCACGTGTATTTGTCAATATATTCTTCATCATGGCGTACAATTACCCCGATGCTATAAGTGCAAGATCTCGATCTCGGGCTGTACGGACTCTGCTCATTTCGAATGTTGTTTTATTCATATCAGCAATCTTGTTGAACGTTTGAGCGGTCCAGCATCTTCAGTTAAGCAACAGCAGCAAACCTCTGTCTCAACAGCATGCTCACAATTTTCGAAAACCAGTCGGTCACTGTAAGTTTCCATCTAAGGCGAAGTACATGTTGCCAATACTAACGAGAGAAGATGCCTTAACCGAATCTGCGAATTATAGTCTCATGAGATATAATGCCGAACTAGGAGAACCGTCCGTTTTCAAAGGAAGGCCAAGAAAAGAGCTTGACGATGCTTGGAGTAAATTGGTTGATCGTAAGTATAACACGGCATGTCATCCCGGAAGGCACTTTACTAACATGTCTAGAACCTATGATATTGGTAGATCGTGACACATTGCAGTCCTTCGATCCAACGACAAAACGATCCAAAAATGTAAACGGCAACTACTATGCCACTGCTGAAGTTTATCATCAACTTCACTGTCTTGACATAACTCGGAAGTTCATATGGCGGGACCATTACAAGCATGTAGATACCTTCCAAGATCCCCCCGAAATGGTTTGGGAACACGTTGGTAAGATCAAGGTATTCAAGACCTGGTATTTCACTAACAAGTTTATAGATCATTGCATAGACCTTCTACGACAGGTCCTAATGTGCAACGGTGAGGTCGGTCTCATATTTTATACCGATGTAGGTGAGAAGCAGCCTGTGGCCAGGGTATCGACAACCCATATGTGCCGGGACTTTTCTGGAATAACGGAATGGGTCAACAAACATGACTCTGAATTGGGGTAACCTGCCGAATCTGTGTCCGTGTGATGCAAGGCTCAAATTTGTTTAGCGTAAACATAGTTTTAGATCGAAATCAAGAGCATTTGACATTTCTTCTCTACACAAGTTCCTGCGTCTGAGACTCAATTGAATTGAAAGAGAAAATGACCAACTTCCGTGGTATAGGTGTGCTTATTTCAAGCTTTACTTGTTGCTCCCCGATAAAGATCTTCAAACTCTCATACTACCTTGGGGTTCTAGAAGGTATAGGGGCCGATTTAAATCTAAGACCACATAGAAACATATTCGAGATTCCAGAAGCGGAAATAGCCGACGAAACTTAGAGGGGTCTTGATTGAATAATAATGAGAAAATTAGAACGAGAGATATTTACTGCCGCTTTTCTGTCCACCAAGTGACTTTTGAGAGGGTCACCTAGAAGTTCATAGTACCAGTTAGTAGTTAACATCAAAAACAACGACATGAGTAACAACAAACCTCCCAATCCTAAAATAATCCTTAGAAAGTCGCCCTCTAGTAGTGCGGAACCCCCGCAAGAACACAAATACTGTAGGCGAAAACGAAAGACAAAAGCAGGAAAGAAAATTCCTTGTCCCCACGCAAGGAAATCTCTCATTCTGGATGGTTTTCAAGAGTTAAGCTACAACTTCTAAGGCATTGCGATTATCTACTTAAACATACATCTGGCGCAGATTGAACATACTAATTACAAATTTTGAATCAAATCTAAACTCGAGCCCGGGAGTCCTGGTTGTGGGGGGCAGAAAGAAGAGCAATGGAAGTCATCAACACCTGAGACTGAGATACATAGCTGCTCTTCCCTTTCCTCTCTTCAGAACCTACCTACCTTCACAAGATAAAATCAACGTTCCTCCCCCTCTACCTAGGTACTTCCAAGAAACCCCGCCCCAAAGCAAACGAAAAAGAAAAAAACATCATACCTACATATCTCAAAACAATAAGGTAGGTACACTTTTAAAGCGAATAGCCCAATAACCCCAATGTCCCAAATAACCAAACCAGCCCAACCTCACAACAGTGAGGGAACAAATAGCCAAAGCCAACAGAATAATCTCCTCTCCTCAGATGATTCCTGGAAGGGAACACTCCCAAAGTCCTAACGAGAAGAGTACACCAAGGGCAACTAACAACCTACTCTTGTACACCCCGAACATCACTCTCTCCTTCCCCTTCCCTGACCTGACCTGACCTGAAAACACACAAAAGAACCACACATCCTCCCCTCCCCTCCCCTCCCCTCCCCTCTCCTCTCCACTAGGTACACCAAAAACCCGACACGAAAAAAAACTAAAAAAGAAACAATTCAACCAAACAAATAAGCCCCCAAAAAAGAAGAAGAGTATCAATTTTAGAGTTCGTTCCTCGAAAAGTCTACGCTACCCATGTTTTCCCATGTGTTCGTTCCACACACCCAATTCAATTCCTCCCATGGATCCCTTGATATGTATTCCCATCCATCCATCCATCCACACCCAACTCCCATCGACTCGCATGAAAAATAAAACCATTCATGAATCAAGGAAGATCAATCAATCCCAACGCCATCCACGCTCACGCTTGCTTCCCTGCATTCGTCGAGAGAGAGAAAAAGGGGAGAAGAGAAACTCCCACATCTCAATCTTTTCGCTAGCCCCAGAAAGAAAAGGAAAAGAAAATCCCGTTATTGTAGTCAAACCCTAAACCATCGGCCCAAACCCATTCACCTCATAAACAAATATTGAAAAGAGTGTTCCCTTCCACCCTCAAACAGCACTCTCCCCCAACCCGCTAACCGAGCTCTCCACACTCCCAACACTACTCTTCCTCCCCGCCGGCGCCAGCAGCGCCTTCGCCTCCCCGACCTCCATATCATGCAACTTCTTCTTCTTCTCAATCCCCAACGGCATCCCACCCCCACCATCCGTCTTGCCATTCTTAAGCAACATGTGCCCCGGCACAACCTCAAACTCCCCCTCATCATCGCTCCCCTCCTCACCCTCACTACTCTCATTGTCCGACAGAGCGGGACTATCAAGCTGTGCCGATTTCGGGCTTTTGAAAACCGCTGTGGGAGACTCGGGGCGCGAGTCCGGGGAATGGGAGTCTTTCGAGATATTGGTGATATCGCTTGTCCCGGATTCGACTTTTCGGAGAGCGTGGCTGCCCGCGAGATAATTAGGTTTGAGTGTGGGATCGAAGGCGGCGGGGAGACCTAGGGCTGCTGCAACAGCATGGGCTTCGACATCTGGAGTGTTGGAGATCTCCAGTTCCACCGCATTGGAACCGTGATTCGTCTCATGCTCGTTGATCCCGCTGTCTCGTAGTATTCGCGCATAGTCTTGTCTACTTGGATCCGCACCCCGCTTGTTCTTCTTCTTTATTCGCTTTTCCGTTGGGCGTACTACCACCACGGGGATGGGTGAGTACTGGAGACACCATTTCGAGAAGGAGTTTCGATTGCTAACAAGTCCTTGGACTCCTCCCAAACTTCGACCTCGAGTTCCGACGATCAGCATAGCTGGTTCGTAGATTTGGATCTAGAATGGCACGAATTAATAAAAATCTCCAAAAAGTACCTCGATCCTTCTACTCACCATTTTTTGAAACGTCGCATGCACCTTCCCCACTGCGAATTCCAGAACAATGCTAATTGCTCTGTTGTCGTCATTCTTCTTTTGAATCCTCCGCAGAAGTTCTCGAGCTTCCGTCTGATATTGTCTTCTCTCTAAGTTCCGGTCACTAATTATCTTAGCTCCCTTCTCCACCACTCTCAGGCATATAATCTCATCTCCATCGTCCACCAATTCCTCCAGCATCCATTGTAGAGCGATGTCGGAGTAGTCGTTTTCGTCAATGCCCACCATAAAGGTCCGCGACCTCCTCTTGAATTGGTACCCCTTGTGCTTAACATTTAATGTAAAAGAAATAGTATTATTTTCCGTAGGTTCCCCACCGACGCCAAAGTTGTCGAAAGAGACATGATGCTGAAATCTGCTGTTGGTGGGATCTTCTGTCAGCACCATTTTCCCGGCATATACGTGAAAGAGATTGGAGAAAGGAAAGAGGAGAGGAAAATGAATTGGGGAAGCAATCAGAGGGATACACGACAGCGCACATGCACAACTTCAAATACGGGCACGAGGCAGGAGAGACACAAGCGTCGAAAAGGTGGGGTTCGTCGGTCACCCGTCACCCGCCTGTGGTGCCGGTGTTGACCAGACTCGGCCGTAGAACCAGTAAGCGAATACACATCGCGTGGGAGGACGTGGGATTTCCATCCAGCCGATCTTGTGGAGGGATGCGGATTTCCGTATGCGGTTTCCCCATACTTAAGACAGCCGTGTGCTCCTCTGCTTGTGCTGTGCGGTTGTGTATTTGTGCCTCCATCCCCAACTTCCAAAAAAATACTTGTACGAAAGGCGGCAGACTTACGATGCGGGCGGCGGAGATGCATCTCGGATCCTCCTAGCCTTGGGCTGCCCTATGGGGGACGGCGGACCGCCCCGCGACGAGGACTTGAACGAGATACTGGAGATACTGGGAGCTCGAGATGAGCGTGTATGCTCTGCTACGACGTGTTCGATGATGGGATCTAACCGGGGCGAGACGACGGCTTCCTGGGTCGAGGGGACAGGTGAAGCGCCCTTTCCATTCGCAGTCCCGCTGCCGACGATGGTGTTGAAATAGCCGTCGTTATTGCTATTGCTGCTGCTGCTGGTAGGAGATTCGGTGCGCCGTGGCGATGGGGTATGGGTTGGTGAGGGTGACGACATCCTAAACCTAAGTAAGGCCTCTCCACAAACTCAAGTCGGCAATGTGGACCGAGTCTGAAAAGACTGCGAGCGAGTGCGTCTGATATAGATGCATCTATCGTGAGGTTGGTGTTTGTCGACGAGGTGAATCGAGGTGAATCGAGGCAGGGATAGCTTGGGGGGTGAGGTGATGATTGCTGGGCGCCCTTTGAATACAGGTACTGGTACTGGGACTGGTACCTCTAGGGGGGCCCTACCAATTTCTCCGCCGGTGGAAGGCCAAGAATGCCAAATGTCAGTCGAGACAACACCTCGGGTGCGAAGGGTTCACAGTCTTGCTCTGAAGACGAGAATCTGGTGATTTGAGGTGGTGAAAGAAGAGGGTGGAAAGATGAGGGTTATCTTGCAGCTTTGTAGGTGGGACCAAGAGAAAGGTAAGCTTTCGAGTGCCGTCAGCCGCGAAACCAGCCTCGTCCAATCTCTCAGGCCTCAATATTCATCTCGTATGGTGTGACTAATGATTTTGCATGGCAATCATGAAATGGCCTGAGCAAGCGGAAAAATGAATGGAGAAATCATTTTATTTGTGCAAGAGATGCACAGTCTGCACGCACTCTGCTGTACGCTAATATACGAACACGCTTCGTATCAATTCATCATGCATGAAATGCATACCAAATTCCAGAGCATTCAGTCAATCTGGCTTAGACTGCCTGCCTACCTCTTCTCAATCCCAGCGCAAACAGAAAGCCCTGAGTTCGCTTTTCATCCAAGACGCCATTACCATGCAATAAGCCCCCCTTCCCATCCCGTAATCGAAATCAATGTCTAGTATGTTCGTGCCAAGTTTCGGAGATACCAATCAACCAACTTGCGCCCAACCTTGGCTTCTGAGATGTGAATTAAGTCCTGGGAATGGTTAGCATGAACACAGTTTTAACACAGAAATCAACACTCACTCCTTGCATAGCATAGTCGAGATCTCCCGAACCAACAATCTCACCGTCCAAAAGACCATTATCGGTCCATCGGATTTGTCGGCCTCTTTGCTTGTTCACTAATAACCATCCGCGTAGCTTCTCTGGCTCAACCTCCAGGAATCCAGCCAACTTCTTCAAGTCCATAGTGGTGTAAAGTCGGAGGTATGACTTGACGGTGGGGCTCCACATGTTAGTCTTAACCTCATCCATGAAAATGGCGAGGTGGTGCTCAAGTGGGTCCACATTGAGCTCTGGGTTGTCGAAATCCGGTGGGGTGGGTGAGATGAACTTGGGGCAAGCTGATCGGAACAACTCCTCGAAAATGGGGAGTGACTCTGGGCCACCACGTTGAAGCTTCAAGAGCTGGTCACCATACTTCTCGCGGAGTGCGGTGTGGATGGTATCGTCAAGTCTGGTTGGGTGGAAAGCAACACAGATTGCGATGAGGGCGTACATTTGATCGTTCTTCTTGGAGATCGAATCGTACTGTGCGTTCTTCTGAACGTTCTTTGTTCTTGAGACATAGATAAGGATGTGACTGAACATGCGAATGGCATCGGCATATCGTCTCATCATCATGTATGAGAAACCCACGTAGTAGTAGGTGGTGAAATGTGCGGCCATAACTCGGGCGAACATAGCCTTCTTGTTGAGCTCAATGTCATCAAGAGTCTTCAATGCAAGACTGAAATCTCCCAAAAGGCAGTGAACCCTCAAAAGTCCAATGATGGAGAAGTATCCCAACATTCTGTATAATGACTTTGATCCGTAATCACCGGCTACGGCCATTGGCTCTTCGTTGCGCTTCATCGCGGCGAGTTGTTCGTTGATCTGCGATCTTTGGATGAGTGAGTATAGGACGTTCAAAACACTGTAGCATCCCCATGTGTTGGGTGCTTCTCGAAGAATCGTGATTTCCTCCTCATTGTTTCCCTGACGCGCGATACGGTTTCGGTATGAGCAGAACGAGTTGAACTGGTAGATGAATTCATCGATAACATCCCAAGCCCAGTAGTACTAGTAAAAGTCAGTTCAGGGCTATCGAATTATATCTGTAGATTGCGTACCGAGGGTGGCTCCAAGTCAACCGGTCCGTCCGAGTTCAAGATGAAGTGGAACAAGCTACAGTAGTTATCGTAACTTGCAAATTTGACCTCCAAAGGTGCCGAGAAATCCAGTGGTTGAGCGGCCGCAGCGAGTCTGGACTGAATATCGTCGGTCTGTTGTGCCATGCTCATTGGCGTCTCTTCCATACCCTCATACTGGACCTGCTCTCGGTAGTTGGCAGCCAGAGCCTCCTCCTCGATGTCGGAATCATCGTCGAGATTGCGCGCCGGAGCACCGCCATTCTGGAATGCGCTCATGTTGTTGGATGGTTTGGCTCGAACCTGTGGAGCGACAAAGGTTTTGTGTTGAGGGGCTCTCGAAAATCTTAGCGAATTTCCGTGGTGGTGCGAAACTCTGTGTGGGGTTGAATTTAGTAAAGGCGGCACTAGATATTCTGAAGAGTCTCTACGTGGTCGCAGAATCAAAGTCTGCCAACACAAAACTATAGCTTCATATAATATAAAACAAGACGCATCCTGAATTCTGGCCCTTGGGAGTTTCGGAAGTCTATTGCCTTGAAGCTAATAGTTTTTTGGGTGCCGCTTTTGCGCAATCACGTGAAATAGGTTACAGTACCTCCGTATAAAGTAACACTCTCCCAATGGCATTTTCCAAATTGACGATGGGATCGTTTTGGTGACCATAGAACTCGTAAGAGTGCAGGAATTATGATAATTTGTACTTTTCATTTTTTGTAAATCGGAGTTTAGCAGCTTTCTTTATTGACAAACTTCTTAGATCTGTGTGCTAAACATGGTATGATGTATATATAACAATTCTCAATTATCTCTTATCTAACTCAAACTTCCAATCCTCGCCTATGTCCCAAACTCCGAAAGAACCCCAAAACAATCCACTCCTCTTCCTATCCAAATACTTCCAAACGCCAGTTACTAACAACTCATCACAACCTGCACTTCTCCTCTCACTCCCAGCTTCGCTAATCCCCCTAACGATACTCCGGAGCCTGTTGACCAGGTCTCGGTCCAGGATGCTCACTCATAGGATGTCTAAAATCTTCCTCCACACTCCCCACACTCCCCCTCTGCGTATCCCTAGTAACCAACTTCTCCGCCTTCCCCCCATCTCTCGTCTCCTTCCTACCCCTCCAAAGCGTCATCACAACAGTAGCCATCCACAAGGCCCAAAGCACACCAGCCACAACCCCATACGCGATCACATACTCATTATCCTGCCCCGTAAGTTGCAATCCCAAGCCCCCATTAATGATTCCCATGGTGACGATGATTCTCCCCCACCATATGTGAGGTTGGGTAGCCATGTTCTTCCTCCCGAGCTTCTTGTAGAGAAGATGGTGGATCATTCCTGTGAAGGGTTGGAGGACTAAGGATGCGACGACGAACATGCCGAGGATGGCGTGGTTACTGCTGAGATAGTCCTCCTTGACAGCGACATAGATCCCTAAACCCATACTGGTAATTGCGAGGAGATATGTGGTGATCATCCAGCCAGCATGAGCCCAGAGCACGAAACGGAAATGGAGGAGTCGGATCATCATGGCTCCAAGTGGGAAGAGGAGAGCGAAAGAAATGACTCCGATGACGGCGTGCGCCATGAGGATGTTATCGATGTTGGCGACCTCGGTGATACCACCTGAGGAACCGGTTGAGATGCCGTTTGCTGTGCCAGGTACGCATTCGTCGACGTCGTCTGAAGAATTGCTTTCTGAGCTTGAACCGCTGCCACTTCCGGAACCTGAACCGGAACCTCCAGACCCAGATCCGGAACCTCCATTCCCACCACCTTGTCCTGGGAAAGAAGTCGGGAAACTTCCAGGAGGAAACGAGCTTGGAAAGTTTCCGGGTGGAGAAGCATTTCTCTTCTTTCTCCTGACACAAGTAGTAGGTGTCGTCCCTGCAGCAGTCAGGAATGGATTCGCGCTACTGCCTCCGGCAGCGGATTGCAGGTTCAAGGTTGTGCTGCCATATTGATTGTGTTCGTTTAAGTTGACAGAGACGGAATCAGAAGCGATTGCTGGACCGGATCGGTAGGCCCAGATCCAATTGGACCTCGCATCTGTGAAGGACATTGATCCCCCTGACCAGGAGTTGCAGTTTGAACCTATCATCTTCTGGTTAATCTCTCATTCGTTAAGGATATTTTGGGTGGGTGTGGTGCTTACATCTCACATTTGCAGTCATTACGTTATTCACAATACCACTTCCCGCCAACAGCGTAACCTGCGCAGAAGCGTCCACATTTGGAGCTCTATCACCAACTCCTAATCTTGGCGAGAGTGTGACGTTGTTCCCAGCCGCGTTGGAATATACCATGAAGATATTGGATCCTGTCATTGAAGTTCCTTGTCCGAGACCAATCCATGACATACTCGACGGACCAGTGATTTGAAAAAATATATCTCCGCTTCCGCTCGAGGCAGACGCCGCAGGGACGTTGACTGAATAGCATACATTGTCGCCGGCGCAGTATCTGGCGGTTTGGGCCGTGGTTGTTGATACTGATGTTCTGTTAGTGATGAAGTTGTAGGAATGTGAGGGGACTTACTGAGAGCAAAAGCTCCTATGAGGAGAGAATTAATCGAATACATGATTGTGAAAATTGAAAGAGATTGAGTTAATTACCAGTTTACGGTCCCTCGTAAATATAATCGAGGGGGTTTGATGAAGAATAAAAAAGGCCACAGCGTAAGGGAAGGGAGGTACATATATGTCATACAACCTTCCACCACAGCTCCAAAACTCAATGCAGATATCAAGACACCACCTATGAAATCCTCCCTCTTACAAACCCATCAACACAAGAAACCTTCAAGTACAGCCAAGCCCCATCAAAAAAACCCAAAGAAACCGCTCCCCTCTCTCCTCATCACAGCCCATCGGGGTAACGATCGGACGTTCGCCAGTTCTTCCGACCGGTGCGTCTCAAACACACCACAACCGAGTCCAGACCCCCCGTCATTGGCACTCGGCAATGGCTCAAACAACCATTACCCCTTCCTTGCCCGCTGAGTTAAGACTTCTTTGAGTGCGACTGCCACACTGAATGGCAGAGCTCAAGCTGTTTGGCTTTCGCCAATGCAGCACCAAGGCGATTTCGTAGGCGATGACGCGTTAGCACCGAGACGTGCATGCTGTTGTAGCCGAGCTGCAAGCCGCAACAATTTTGCTAACCCTCATGGATTTTGAAATATACTTCGACGATCAGGCTGTGCAAATTGGGATCATAGGTACGTGGCAGGATTGGGATAAGGAATCCATTTGCAATTGAAGAGGGAACTTGTGTTCTTGATTTTTGAGGTGTCTTCGTGTTGGGATGAAAGTTTCCTAGCTCGCTAGGTGGGGAATATTGGCCTAGGCGATTGTCCGTAGTGGAAAGGAGATGAACTTCAGAAAATGACAAGACTAGGAAGTATGGACTCGCAACAGAATAATATGCTCAACCTAACATATGATATTGTATGGAAGTAAAGAACCGATGAAATCCCTGCCCTGCTAACTAACGGTAATCCGGTCCATGGATCGACTATGCCTATCTGGACATATACAACACTCCCCTCGCATTAGCTTGGAAACGAAACAACGGGAAACAACCCATCGTCTGTTTGAGAGCTAAACGTAAACCAATAGCGTTGAGAATAGAGGAAGCGAATGAGCTAAAGGCGGACGTGGACTCAAGCCAACCCAGCCACTGGAAAAAGCCTTAAACAACAACCAGAAGAAGAACAAGAGGGGGATACCGCCGCGATATGGGGTACGCAATGCACCAATATGATAATTAAGGTAGGATGACGCAGATATGTCCTGATATCTCGTGGATTTTGGCTCGATTAGCTTATGGAACTGTGATGGGCACTCACGAACATGGTTCTCCGTATGAGATTTTGGGTTTGTGTTCCCCGGAGAATGAGGTGAACCAAGCTAAGATCCACTCATCTCTTTTCAGTTTCATTAACCGGCTCCCACAACTCTTTTATATCACTTCCTTAAAAGTGTCCAGCACAACAACCACTAGTCCGTCCCGCTGCACCTCGAGTCCTCGATTTCTCGTCATCATCGAACTGCTTTCTCACCTGGTTTGCAACCTCCTCGCTCTCCAGAACCTTCCAACCGGCCATTGCCATTCCCTTCGCAGCAGTAATAGTAATACGATGAGCTTCTATCGTAGCAGCACAAGCTGTGAAGCCTGGAGTATGATTTGCGGACCCCTCAGTTACGGGAATTCCGTACATAGCGTGGAAACCCGGACACACAAATGTCACATTGCCTAATAATATTGGTTAGTTGCGAGGACCTAAGCAAGAGCGCCAGGTTTGAGAGAGAATGAGAACGAACCCATATCTGTTGAAGCCGGAATCCCGGCCGAGGTGTCGAGGGTAACTGGTGAGTCCAACTCTTCCATCGCATCGGCGTAGAGTTTACAAAGTACATAGTTGGGACATAAATCCGCATAGGCCGGAGTTCTTTTATCTTGTTAGTAATTTTCAGGCCAAATTCTCAACAAGTTGATGGGAAACTCACTTCTCATACTCAACCTTACACCCCGTCGCCATCGCCGCAGCATCAAAACACTTAATCACCCTCTCCTCCAAATTCTCCATCTCAGCAACCGTCGCACTCCTCACACAATAATCCAAACTCGTATCCGCCGGAATGATATTATTCGCATCACCCCCCTTGGTAATAATCCCATGCACCCTCTCATATGGTTTAATCTGCTGCCTCAACATACTAACAGCATTATACCCCAAAACAACCGCATCCAACGCGTTGATCCCCTCATGAGGACTCGCAGCAGCATGGGCCGGTTTCCCCGTAAAATAGACCTTGAAATGCGTCGCCGCCGTCGATTTCACAAAGGCCATTCCAGAGAATTTGGGGTCTGGGGGGGGAGGACCAGGGTGAAGCATCATACATGCGTCTACCTTTTCATACGCTCCTTTCTCGATGAGTTTGAGTTTCCCACCACCCCCTTCTTCGGCTGGTGTCCCGAGGAGACGGACACGCCCAGGGAGCTTGGTGGTTTTAAGGGCTGCTGCGATTCCTAGGAATGCGGCGATGGAGGAGGTGGCTATTAGGTTGTGGCCACAGGCGTGACCTATTCCTGGGAGGGCATCGTATTCAGCGTTGAAGACCAAGAGACGACCACCCTCTCCGAATTCAGCTTCCAAGGAAGTTTCGAGGCCGTAGGCTTGCTTGGTGACTTTGAAATTGCGTTCTTCCAGAAATTTGGCGATGTTGTCGTGCGCTTTGTATTCTTTGTAGCAAAGCTCTGGATTTGAGTGGATCTTTTTGGAGGGGTTAGAGAATGACGGCATTGGGAATGGGAGTACGCACCTTGAGGTTAATATCGCGGAGACCAACATCGTCGGCATCGATGGTGCTTTTGATGGTCTTGGAGGCATCGTGACTAGATGAAACTGCGAGTTCGTTGGCCCACCCAACAGCCGCGTTATTCATGCGAGTCATTTTGGTTATTGGAGATGGCTAGCGAAGAAGTTGGGGCTGAAATACCTAAGAGACTCCAGCGTGCTGCTTTCCAGGCTATATAATCCCATATTCTCCGTCAACCCCACCTTTGGGGGTGACGTTGACTCCCGCATCTGCGATCATTCCCCCCTCGTATCGTAGTTGTTAAGGGAGTATGGATGAGTTGTAATCTAATCAGATCATTACTTCCACGATATGCATTTTATGTACATGTGTGGTACGTAAAGGGGTCGTCGTTTCATTGTGGACACCAAGTCATCCAATAAATTGTCTCCAGGTCCTTCGATTTCAACAGAAGGAAAGATTTTAAAAAAACATCGACGTGTGACAGAGAGATGAGTTGGAAAATTGACAATTTGAAAACATGATTCTTTCTGTTGCACTATCATGAGGAATCTTGGTCATGCAAAACAAAGTCCTTCGTTCATACCAAGCTTCATGACACCAGCTTTGGTAGTTAATTTCTAGCTTTGTGTTGATTTTGTTTCCATCTTACATGATCCTCCAAAATCAATGCAGACGATGGTGCAATGGAAAGTAGTGCACCAGACCTAAGAGGTCACCGCGAGTTTTTAGAGAAGTGACATAGGAGAGAAAACAGATGAAGAAAGCACCATGAAACAGTTATGAAGGAAAAGCTAAACCAGATTGACGTTTGGAGGAATGGCTCTTGAGAAGGATCTGAATTCTTGATTGTATGTGAAACGAGGATAATTGGGAGAATACTTCTGCCCTAAAGTGGTTGTGTGACAAAGAATGAATTCATTTATCCCAAATAACTGAAATAATTGGATCGATTCTCGAATTTGTTGTAACAACTTAAGTCCTTTGAAATACGCTCTGCAGTGTTTGCTTCAGGAAAGGTTTGTCTGCCTCCGGAAGACACAGCCGGTGGTTGCTTTCTTCCTGTGCCAGCAATCTCCCACCGCAATTAATTAAGGATTCTTTTGATCTTGAAGTTCAGCAAAGAAAGTAAACAACGAAGCAAGAAAAGACGGAGTGTATCACAACATGATCATGAACCGATATTAAAAGTTGAAAGAATTTCAGAAAAAGAAGTAAAGTGCCTGGCCAGGGGTTGGAAGCTTCATTTATAAAAAGAGCTTGAGTGGGCCTCTCTGCGTCGTACCGCCAAACACCCCTGCAAGCGAAGCAAACACTCGTGTGCCGCTCGTCGTCTCCCGCTTGGCAACGATCTCAAGCTCCTACTCGTACACCTTCCAGCACTTCCCAGTCTGGTACTTGATTGTATCAGCGGTCGCTCCTCTTCAATATGGCTTCGTCTTCCGGTACTGTTACTCTGGAAAAGACGTATTTTGAGACTTTGCTTCGAAGGTAAGTTTCCCCTTCATCATCTCTCCAAGTGTTGGCGCATCCATGCTTGCGCTCCGAAAATTGTGGATTGTGGAGGAGCTTCAATGCATCGGAATGCTAACCCATTACCCCACTAAAACAGAGCTCAATTCGTACGTTCCAGATCAAGCGGGGGAGGGGCAGAAAATGACATTCTGCTAGTCGAAACAGAAAATTAATCTATGGGATAGCATGCTCCAGCCGCCGACTTCACGACTCCTCAAGATGTCCTCATGGTGACGATTCCCAAGACCGATCACGATAGCCTTGTACGCTCCCAGAATCACGCAATACCCCTGCGACTTATGCTGATTTATCTCCCAGTTAAACGTTGCCCGACAATATGGTACGGCTTACTCTCAATGGGAGCTTGTTATTCGCACCCATACACGGTGAAGATATTTGTTGGTTGGAGTGTTGGTTGACTTTTCTGTTTAGCAAATCTCCAGACGAACCTTCTTCAGGGTGGCATTACGGAAGAAACCCTGGCAGTAAGTCCTGATGCTAGCTATTCAGTCCTAGTACTTGGATGGAGCTAACTTTGCTCACTAGATTCTGACCAGAGGAATTCCAGGGAACGAAGATGGAGCGACCACTGCCTCTGCGGTTGAAGATAGCTCCGACGCGGGCTTCCTCACCCAACAACCGATGTCAACAATCCACACAAACGGAGGGGGGCAGGATTATACGTTTGGTAGAAATGCCAATTACACTCCCCGAAATACGGAACCTCGCCGAGACTCCATTGGCTACAAGAATGGCTATCAAAATGGCTTCCAGAACCACTCCAACAGCGATGAAAATTTGTATATGAGTATGCCCGAAGGGCCAGAAGCATTCTACGATGGAGGGAGCAACAATGACTCGCAACCAAAGTCACGTCAACAGCAATTCGATAAATTTGCAAAACGTACTGTGCAATTGGCAAATCTTCCTGAAGCAACGACCCATGCCGATATCGTCGATGTAATTCGAGGTGGAATGCTTTTGGACATCTATCATCGAGTTCATGATCGGACAGCCAGCATTTCCTTTTTGCACGAGGCAGATGCTCAGGAGTTCTTCCGACATGTCAAGCGTTACGATCTATATGTTCGTGGGAAGAGAGTACGTGAAAGTCCAGGATCAAATTTCGAGGTCCTAAATATTAACGAGAAATAGGTCGAGATCCGTTGGAATGATCGCCAATTCATTCTTCCCGGGCACGTAGCCAACAAAGTTGCCATTGGTGCCACACGAAATCTTGTAATCATCAATCGAAGTCCCAGACACACCGAGGAAATGATTCGCGAGGATCTTGAGCACATTCACAACCTTGTAGTCATCAAAGTTTTGTTTGACAATAACAACAACAATGCGTACATCTCTACGAATTCAGTACACAATGCCATGTTTGCTCGGACTTGCATGATGAGTCGCGCTGTATACAAGGGATCAAAGATCGAGTGGGATACGGATGAATGTTCTGCACCATTGGAACGACGTCGACAACCCAATGTCACGGTTAAGGAGGCAACCAAGAAGGAGGCGCCATTGATGAATCGATTTCAACTTCTGAATATCGACGGAGATGACGAATCTTTGGAGGACGATGAGGAGATCAACGTGGATGTTGTTAACGGCATCAGTGTTCAACCTCCAGTTTCTTTCATGATTTCTTGATTCACTTCAGCTCCAGAGCTTCCAGGACAGAGAGGTTCGACTAGTACTCCAGTGTGGAAAGAACATACCGCCTTCTGTTTAAGTTTATGGGATGGTTACCGCGAGGGTCTTTTACTTGTTTTGGGCGTTTGGTTGGCGTTGCTATCACTGGACAAAGGGGTTTTGTGATTATTCAGATACCCAAGGTCGTCTGTTACTGATTGCGAATACCCAAAACTGCATTTTCTTGCTCCAGCTAGTTAGGGTAGGGCTATGATTGTCCAAGGGGAGAAATTAATTATGTATAGTTATAGTACGGTAGCTTGGCGAGTTGCCATACTTTGACAGGACTGTTAATACAATACCAAGTGTTGATAGGCCGGAAACAACATATGAATTTAAATTTGCAAACTACTTTTTCTTTCTATGTAAAAATTTGCCAAAATGATGTCCTGTGTATCTGTTTGTAACTGATCAAAGAAGCTCGGCCGTGATAAGGCTTATCGGCGATGACGACTCTGAGTCCACGCGTTTCAGTACCGCCACATATCCCTCCCTTGCTCCCTCTTTCTCAAAGATCAATAGCTTCAATTACAACAACACCCCGAGTACCCTGTACATTCCTACGATGCGATTGAGTGCCACAAATTTAGTTCCGGCATCAACACCCACCTAATGCTACCCTCGAATAAATGTGTCGACAACGATGGCGGTGATGCCTGCCTAGTTCCCGGATTTCACCAACCACCCACGGCGTCCCTCGCAACTATCGCATTCTCCTCCGTCCCTTTAATCACAACCTTCGTCCTGGTTTCTCTCGTCGTATACCACAAATTATTCCCCATAGTTGCGGGATTGCAAAACTACAAGGATGGCGACGAACACTACCTCCCCTCGAGCGCGCCGGACTTTCTGCGACAGAGACATGAAGAACAGGGCGCGAAGAGTGGCAGACGGAGGGTTATTGCTGTTGCGTTTTCGACGACGATAGCACTTGCTGCTGTATTGGCGGAGTTGATTCTCTGCGAGATATCGAATACCTTAAATCCGGCTGCGAGAGCCCTTGCGCTCAAAGCGACTGTTCCCACGCTCCTGTTTCTTTTGATCATACTGGTACCCTTTCTCGAATTACAGTCGATTGTCTCTGGGTCTGGATGGAGTTTTCAGAGGGGTGCGAATGGGAAATTCCCGAGGACTGCGTGGGCTCTGCAGCTGGTTGGGTTTACGATGTGGATTGCGGGGTTTTGGTGGTTGGGAAAGGGGATTCCGGGGACGTATATACATAAGATGGCATCTCAGCCGGGGAAGGGATTGAGTGAGGCTTCTTTGGAAAGAGTGGGAGTTATTGGGATTTCGTTGATGGCATTACTTTCTGGCTTCGCAGCCGTCACAAATCCATGGCAAACCTTTGGGATCAAAACGAGGCCGGTCACCGAAGCAGACGTCGCGAGAAAACAAGCAGGTCTCGATTCTACCAACGACATGTTGGCCGCAAAACGAAGCCGTCTCCGTGCTCTCCAGCGAAAACAAAAGGATACACCACCCGAAGGCTTCATGACCAAAGTCCTAGGCACGATCCGCGGCTCGCCCGAAACCCAAGAAATAAAAGCACTCGAACTCGAGATCAACGGATTAAGTTCCATGGCTCTCTCTCTCTCCACCTCCCTCTCTGTTCTCCAGAATCGGCTCGCATTCAGCCAACGAGCCTCCTCTCCTCTGGGGAAATTATTCTTGACACCTGCTGCGTATGGGTTCTCCCTATACTGCGTCTACCGTATCCTAACAACAACCCTCTCAACCCTCAAACGAGCCTTCTTCCCCTCCCCGGACTCCACCTTCACCTCCTCCACCACAGACCCCATAAACCGCACCCTCTCCCTCCTCGCCAAACACTGGGACCCCTCTCTCGACCAACTTGCCTGGTCGCGGCAAATCTCCTTTTTGTTATCCGGCGTCATCCTCCTCGCCTCCTTCAACTCGGTCCTCCAAACCTTCCACATGATCACGAGACTGAGTCCTAGCTTACTCTACCACGCGCAAACGAATCTCGCCCTCATCGTGGCACAGATTTGTGCGATGTATGTTATTTCCTCGGCGTTGCTGTTGCGGAGTAACCTCCCCAGTGAGATGAAGAGTGTGGTTAGTGAGGCACTGGGGAGTCCGTTGGAACCGGGGTTTGTGGAACGATGGTTTGATGGGTGGTTTATGGTTGCGGGTATTGGGACTGCGGTGGGGATTTGGGTGGGACGGCTGATGAGGGTTGGGGAGGGGGAGGAGTGGGAGGGGGAGGGGGATGTGGAGTTGGGGCAGAAGAGGAGTTGAGATGGGGGGTTTTTTTGCTTTACGTTTTTTTGTTTGGAGTTTGGGAATTGGGTTGGGGATTGGGTTGGGGATTGGGTTTGGTTGGGTTGTATACGTAGGAGTGTATAAATACCACTTTTTGTTTTTGTTTGAAGGGCGTCTTGGGTGGGTGTAGTGTCCGGCCTTGGAGTTTTTCATGAGAGGCGAGAAACTTGTTTGGAATTCTTTTTGCTCTTCCTTGTGACTTTGTTAGAGATTGTATTGAGTTGAAGTGTGATTATTATAGTATGTGTATTACACTCGCTTATGGTACTCCTTTATAGATGAGCGGAGAAAAAGCACACACTCTTTTTGAATGAGCGTCTCGAAGTTTGGAAGGCAAGTTGTTATAAAAGAGTTCGGAGATGTTACCCTAAAGAAGTTTGTTTAATTCTTAACCACCGAGGGTCGGAACTTGTAGGCTGGCGCGTTCTTATGAAATTATATACTAGTATTACTTTAAAGGGGGTTTGAAAGAAAATAGGGATTATGAAGACTTGTGCTTGAATGAGTGGAATGCTTGCTCGGGAATAACTTTCTGTTTTTGTTTCCCACTTTCCTTCTTCTTGGGATTGGTGAGGATGAGTAGATTATTTCGGAGTAGAGAGTAGGGAAACACTTTTAAGGTGGGCTGAGGATTTAGGGATTATAGTAGGAAAGGAGTCTTAGTATTTTATTTTCTTCTAATATATAAAGAGAGGGTAAATATCGTGAAGTTAAGTATCTTTATTAACGATCTTCTACTTTTAGATATATTAGTTTTAGTTAATCTAATAGTCTATATATAGAAGAAAACTTTTAACTTGGCATATTATTAATTAAGAAGCTTTAAGAAAAGTAGTTGGGCAATTTTTCTTACTCTAGATTAATTCGAATAAAATAGAGTATATATTTCTATCGAGGAAATCCAGTCGTTTAGATCCACGAGAGGGATCGTAATTTATATTTCCATATACATCACCAGAATAATAACATTTACCCAAACATTCAGGGTATTCATTTTTGCTATGTTCCCATCGTGAATGATTGTGCAACCTTTCAACAACGCGAATAAGGCCAACTCGGTAGTGGCAGTACAG
Organism: Hymenoscyphus scutula; assembly: GCA_001399465.1. Classification (NCBI taxonomy): domain Eukaryota; kingdom Fungi; phylum Ascomycota; class Leotiomycetes; order Helotiales; family Helotiaceae; genus Hymenoscyphus; species Hymenoscyphus scutula. The sequence continues at coordinate 25,055 of LKTO01000098.1, forward strand.
TTCAGCGCATCAAGCTGTGGCTTGGGATTCCCCAGCCCTACTAGTAAGCCTTTGAGGCTGATGTTTACGGTGGTGAAAGGAATTACGCTGTGTGAGTGGTGGTTGGTGGTTGGGTTGAGGCTTACACAGGGGGGTCTTTGATTGGGTTAGGAATTGGGAATAGACGAAGTGGGAATATTCAACACTTGCTTGAAACTTGAATGGAATAGAGACGGGGAAGTACCCAGCAGACGTCCGAGTAGGGAAAATATGATATCTCGAATGGAAAAAGGAGAGAAGTGATGAAATGTAAAGGAGAAAAGCCACATCACGTGATGTCCAATTTCTTTAAGGTTAATGCTAGAAAGGAACCAAGGAGATCTTGGTCATCATTGCTTGCTTTCATGCTCACCAAGAATGATACGAGCAGGCAACTTCGTATTCAAGAATCCCGAAAATATACAATCGCAAAGCTCAAGAAAGAGGTTCATGTTGTATATATTTGTGCACTTTTCCCTTCATTCATGACTTTGATGGTCTGGTTTTACTCGAGTACCTGGGCTACGTCGAAAATGATCCGCAGCGGCGAACGTTCTATTTATATCCCACCCTCTGATTCGTAGAGACATGACGGAAAATAATCGAACACGAGAAAGCTCGCAGGTGTATCCCCGGGATGCCGTAAGGAAAGGAGGACACCTGCAGGGGTAATCAATCGCCTCCAGGTCTCCTCATTTTCTCTCCCTTCGAGAACTCTCCTTCTCCTTGATTCACCTCCCACGCCCATTCTCCTCCTTCATACGCCCAACATACTAATCCGCCTCTCGTTATTGTAATTCATCATTTTTCAGACCTCACTCGTTCGGTCCCAATAATTTTGTTTGCAAGGAAGGCGCAGTTCTAGTTTCTTAGGTGAGTGGCAGGTGGCGGTGGTGGTCGCAGTTGCCGGTTTTCTTGGGCTTCTCTCCCTCCGGCAACAGTGGTGCAGCAGCAAGCAAGCGTTCTAACAGAGACACGACAGGGGGGACTTTTTCAATCAACAACAGACACTACTCCATCCCCATTACGAATTCATTGCATCCATTCGCACACGATACAATACTGTTAGGGGAAACGAACATACAGTAGCTGCACCAATTATCTTCTTGGATACGGGTCGTTGTACACTTTTTGGGAGGACTTGGAGGAAGCTCTGTTGAAGGGGTTCGTTCCAGAGGGGTTTTGTCAACAAATCCAACCACCACAATCCACTACATACATACACGATGAGGGCCACGATACAGTCCTATTCTTTATTTATTCTTCTGCTTGCCACTTTTTCTGCCGCTTGGCCTTGGCCACGATGGTTACCAGATGTGGATGCTTTGGTCGTACGACAAGATAATAATGGTGAGAATGCACCCAAATCAAATCAAGATCCTTCAAGGGATATCCAAACTAACAGCCCAAACAGCAAACCCATCAACAGCACCCAGACCATCCGCTACAGCATCCCCATCCAACACGGCCGCCCCCAATTCCGACGCAAAGACCGACGCATCAGATTCCAAAGCGTCTCCAACAGATTCCAAAGCCTCCCCAACCGACAAAAACACCGCTTCAGCAACCGGCTCAAAAGGCCCTATAACCGATGCCCCAAAAACCACCGAAGCCTCCACCACCGCCTCGACCGAGAAATCCTCGTACGGAAATGAGAACCCAGCCGGAGCAGTCGTCCTCATGACGCCCGCCGTAATCGCCGGTTCCCAATTCTACAAAATCGGTGACAAAGTAACCTTCGCATGGAACTACACGAACCTCCTCGCAACCCCCACCGCAGTAAACGTCTACGCCACCAACTCCCTCGCGAAGAACTACTACACCATGACAGCCAACATGACAGTCGGTGCCAACAGCACGCAAGCCGTCATCTGGGATACTGCGAACTACACATCCTCCCCATCAGGTGTCACGGATCCGTTGCTCACGGCTCAATACACATTGGTGATTTTCGATGCCGACAGTAGTGTGAGTGCCACTGCTCAACCCGGATATCTGGCTACGTATAACCAGTATATCTTTGGTATGTACTTGAAGCAGCCGTATACGGATTTAGCGGATGGGTATAAGTGTGCCACTTGCTCGGGTGCTATGGGGGATATGGAGAAGCGATTTTTGAGCTTTGTGTTTGGCATGGGAATGCTTACCGTTCTGAGTTTCACCTGGTTCGTTACGGGCACGGGTGTAGTGTGGTGATGAACCACATACCACTCTGGTATAGAAATTTCAATAGCTCTTGGAAAACGGGACCTTCGAGGATTGAAGCAGAAGCCCCAAAAAAGAAGCATTTGTTGGATTTGCGTGTACTTTTGTTACGAGGGGTTTTTCCTATTTCTCTTGGCACAAGCAAAAATGACACGAGCATTTCTTTGGGGGCGTGTGTGTTTCTTACGCTCTCCTTGGATGTATTGCTGGTGGGGAATTGGGGGGGTTTCTGGGGCATCATGGTGTTCAGTGGTCTTGTCTTTTTTTTGCTTTTTTATGGGATTGCGGGCGGTGTCTTTGCATAGATAGCGGTTGTGGTCCTTCATACTGGTTACACGGTCGATTAATGAACGGGGAGGAAAGGGTATGAGAGATGAGGAGGGATGAGGGGAAGGGGTGGGAAAGGGGATGGGGAAGGGTGTAGGACGAGAGAGGGGAGGGGAGGAAGTGAGGTAGACGGGACTTAAATTGGAATGAAATGAAGTGGAATGGGATGGGACGTACTTCTTGTATATAAGATATATGCATGCATTAATGGGTCTATGCTCTACTTTTTTTGGGTTTTGTTTCCTTGTTTGGATATTGGTATTTGGGGGGAGTGGAGAGCGTGTCTTGTGGTAAGTAAACAGGGACTTTGAGATGAATTGATTTCGATGGTCTTGGGATGAGCTATTGGGTTGAGATAAGTTACTGAGTTGGGATAACTTACTGATGTGGGATAAGCTACTAAGTTGGAATAAGCCGTCCATAGATAAGTAAGCTCAGAAGTAACAAAGTAAGTAACTAAATAACAAGTAAGCTACAAGTCAGCAACAGCCTAGTCCTGTTTTCCTCGTGCTTTACTTGACTTCGATTTCGTTCTCGGAATTATGATATCTATGTATGTTCTATGTCCAAAAGCTCCCGGTGCTTTGGCTTGAAGTTATATACAGATTATGTTTCTCTCTTTCAAATGCCCAATTCTTGGCATTGGATTTGATCTACAAGTATGGCCTTCCGTTCCATACCTATATCTTCGAGTACCCTTCCTCCTGACTTTTTGTTCGTCTAGTGACGTGCTTAACTTCTAATTTGTCCTTGGTGGCTTCTGAGCAACCGACCTACGAGGCATATTTAAACCAACAATTCAAAACCCTTAAATCAGAATTCCAACTCCCCACTAAATCCTAACTCCAACACCAACACCAAAAAGTGATTTACCTCAAATCAACTTCAACGCAAACCCACCCCCCCTCTCCTCGCCCTCCCTATCCCCTCCAAAAATCCCCGAAAAATCCACCGTCCCCAGCTCCCTCGCCTTCCCCCTTCCCGGGGCCTCTGGCGTCCTTACCCGTCGCCTCTTCTCCATCCCCGCCTTACTAGGAAAAGTCGGGAACATAGCCATACTCTTCGGCTTCGGATCCTCGCTCCAAAACCCATGATCCAACACCTCCCTCGCAGTGGGTCTCTTCTCGGGATTCAACGCCAAACAAGCCGTTAATAGCGCCGAACCGGTGGATGTCAGAAATGGGAATTTCGCTCGCAGAACGGAGCCTTGCGCTTTGGGGTTTGTCTGGGAGGGGAATTTAAGGGCGCGGGCGTGGGGGAGACGACGGAAGGAGGGCCAGGATTTTTCGGTGGGGAGACCGCAGATTTCGAAGATGTGGGAGAGTTGGGTGACTTCGTTGGTGCCTTGGAGGAGGGGGGTGGAGGAGAGGAGTTCGGCGAAGATGCAGCCTAGGGACCAGATGTCGACTTCTGCTCCGTAGGTTTCGGCGCCGAGGAGGAGTTCGGGGGAGCGGTACCAGAGGGTTACTACTAGGGAGGTGAGTTTTTGGTTGGGGGAGGCGAAACGGGCCATGCCGAAGTCGGCGATTTTTAGGACGCCGCGGTTGGAGAGGAGGAGGTTGGAGGTTTTGAGGTCGCGGTGGAGGATGTAGGAGTCGTGGAGGTAGGAGATGCCGGAGGTGAGTTGGAGGAGGAGGGTTTTGACTTCGGAGGTTAGGAAGGGTTCGGGCATGTTTTCGAGGAGGGTTTTGAGGTCGTGTTCGAGGAAGTCGAGGACGAGGAAGATGCTGTGTTTCTCTTCATTAGTATCTTGTGGACATGAAATTGGAAGATTGGGAGGAGATGGGGACGTACTTCTCTATTTTACTGGTATCCTCTCCTACAACTACTTCTTGTAAACCGACAATATTGGGATGTGAACATGCTCTTAAAGTCTGTATTTCTCGTAATCCAGTAACTGGGACCCCATCATTCGCATTGTCCATTTTCAACCTCTTGAGCGCCACCACCTTCCCCGTTATCGTGTCTTTTGCCCTTGAAACCCATCCGTAAGCCCCTTCCTCTATATCATTCAACTTCTCGAAATCCTCCACACTGCGACATTTCTTCCACGAGGGCGCGGGAAAGCGCAGTAATTTGGCCGGGGGAAGTTCTTCCTTTTCTGGCGCGGGTTCTGAAGGGGGAGATAATTTCCGTCGTTTCGAAGGGCGCGAGGAGAGAGGGGAGTGCTGGTCTTCTTGTGCTTGAAGTTGGGCTTGTTGTTGCTTGAGGAGTTGGGCTGCTGCGGTTTCCTCTGCGATGCGCGCCTTCTCCGCTTTTGCGAGTTTCTTTGCTTCTTTATCTCGTTTTCGCTGGGAATCTAGGGCTGCGTCTTCGTCGTCGTCTGCCCAGCGGGATTTGGTTTTACTGCTCATTGTGGTGGATTTGGGTGGGTGGGGGAGTTGTTGTTGACTTGAGTTGGGAAGGCTGAAGAAGCCATGACGTTGGAAATATTTTTGGCGAGCCTCGGGGTTTTGCGACACGCTCTTGACCTCACCAACCACATTTCTTCATATTGAAAGATGCAGAGGTAATAACTGCAATTGACTGGTATGAGATCAATTATTGCAACACTGGCCCGAAATGGTCTGCGCAATGCAGTGAGGGGAAAATACCGCGCTCCCTACTCAGCAATAAGGTGGTCCTCGACAGAAACAAGACAATGGTCCACCCCCCTCGCAAAACAGCTTTCTGAAGCTATCACAGTACCAAGTCCCCTCTCTAGATTCTCCCGAAATACCTTCTAACATTCCATCCAGGCAACAGGGCCAGTTCCACTGGCATCGTTCATGCGAATGTGTTTGACCTCTGACATAGGCGGATACTACACCTCCAAACAAGAAGGTAGAGATCAATTCGGACAAAAAGGGGATTTTATTACCTCCCCCGAGATCTCGCAGATATTCGGGGAGTTAATTGGGATATGGTTTGTGGCAGAATGGATGGCACAAGGGAAGAAGGGGAAGGGAGTGGAGTTTATTGAGATTGGTCCTGGGAGGGGGACTTTGATGGATGATATGTTGCGAGTATGTCTTGATCATTTTTATAGGGAATTGTATGGGGAAGTGCTGATAGATTTACATAGACAATACGAAATTTCAAACCTATGGCTGAGAGCATTGAAGCTGTATATTTGGTGGAAGCTAGTACTGCTCTAAGAGAAAGTCAGAAACAACTACTCTGTGGGGACAATGAAATGACTGAGACGGAAATCGGATGGAAGTGTATTAGCAAATATGCTGATATTCCAATAATTTGGACGGAGAATATTCGTTTCGTGCCTTCAGGTCAGTTCACGCCCTCTTGAAATTCAAAATGGATATTTACAAGGAATAGATCACGAAAAAACACCCTTCATAGTCGCCCATGAATTCTTCGACGCCCTCCCAATCCATGCTTTCCAATCCATCCCACCACCACCCCAAGAACCAACAACAATAAAGACACCAACTGGTTCTCACGAACTGACACCCTCAGCAGCAGCGGCCCAGGCAAAAAAGATCACTGGTCCCCAATGGCGAGAAATGGTAGTTTCACCCACCCCACAACCACTCGACCTCACCAAGGAAACCCCCGAATTCCACTTAACTCTCTCTAAACAACCAACTCCCCACTCCCTCTACCTCCCCGCCCTCTCTCCCCGCTATAAAGCCCTCCTCCCTACCCCCGGCTCCCTCGTAGAAATCTCCCCCGAATCACTCGCCTACATCTCCGCAATCTCAATACTCATAGGTGGTTCCCACGAGAAACCCAAGAAATCCCCCTCAGGCGCAGCGCTCATCCTCGATTACGGACCCTCAGATACCATCCCAATAAACTCGCTACGAGGAATCCGAGACCACAAATACGTCTCTCCCTTCTCAGCACCAGGACTAGTAGATCTAAGCACAGACGTAGATTTCACCGGTCTCGCTGAGGCGGCGCTGAATGCTAGTCAGGGGGTGGAAGTCCATGGTCCTGTTGAGCAGGCTGGGTTCCTTGGGGCGATGGGGATTAAGGAACGGGCGGAGATGCTGGTTAAGAGTTTGGAGAAGGGTAAGTGGATTGCTGGTAAGGGGGGGAAGGAGGGAGAGGGGGTGGATGAGAAGATTAAGGGTGTTGAGGGGGCGTGGAGGAGACTTGTTGATAGAGGGGGGAGTGGGATGGGGAAGGTTTATAAGGCTATGGCTATTGTACCTGAGAGCGGAGGGAGAAAACCTGTTGGGTTTGGGGGTGGGATTGAGTGAGAGGATTGAATGGGGGGTGTATGAATTGGGTGCATAAAATGACTTCATTGTACCAATAGACATAAATGGTGTCAATATAAGACAAATCTATGAAAGAAGAACGTCTTATAGAAGGTATATGCTTGGGGTGTAACACTTACTTGTTGTAAGCAACAAGAGTTGATGTGGTTGGAGGTTCAATCTACTGACTATTTTTGTAAAGCCACAGGTTGGCTTTTCGGCTGTGCAAATCAAATGCACATACATTATCTATTCTTTTGGCAGGATACATGGGAGTAGTAGCAAGAATTTCTACTTCATGGGTGGCCTGTGGGTATCTCAGGAGTTTTGCCTCCAAAATGGTAACGTTCTCGGGTAAGGTTAACAGGTAACCTATGAATAGCATGGGTCTAAGACTTCTGGAATTAACCCACAGATAAAAGTCTTCTCTACCTTTTCAGCTGCTCGTCAAACTAGAGTGATATCTTTGTTCTGAAGGGGGGTGTATGTGAGGGGTTGGGGTTAAGCGAGGGGGGATGGCTGGAGAGCAATGAGTTGCCCAGAATGCGAGCATGCAATTTTTTTCTTCTTTATCAGACGAAGTTCCCTTAAAACAAGGTAAAGAGATAGCATTTATCCCTCGAAGAGACTTGAGGCTTATATATAAGAGAACTACTTTGAGATGAGGAACAGAGAGGAATAAAGAGAAGGAATGGGATTTTAATATTGAAAAAAAAGGTTCTATCTTCTCCTCTATTCATTGCTGATTAGTTATCGAGCCCAGTTATAGTATCATGTAGCTCATTTCGGATTTTTGTAAGAAGAGTGTGGGATGTTCACTACCCCCGTTCGTACTGGCCACCTTCTGACAAGCCTCAGAGAACTCCAAAGAAAGCTTGGGTGCGATAGGTCTAAATCCATTCCATTTTCTAAACTTTTCACTAGGCTATATCATTAAATCCCGAGTATAAAGTATTGTTGCAAAGATTCGCTATTTTTCTATCTTTTTGTGTATTCTACGGACCTTCCTTCCATTCCCAAATCCCAATCCAAATCATCTAGCATATGTAACCCAAAAATTGATGTTCCACCCGCAAAACAAAACAGAGAAAGTATTCCACGGCAGAAATAAAGCTCTCCAAGAATGACCCAAAGGCCGATGAAGCAAACGGAAAAAGTAAATACAAGAAAATCTAATGCCAATCACCCGACAAAGAATCTAGCGTGTCATGCGTATTCAAAGAAAGTTGTTGATAGAGTGATATCATCGAAACTTAACTGATCCGAATAAGCGAGTGAGAAAGGGGAGTGTGAAAAAGAAAATTGAACTCGTCTAATGAGAAGAACAGGTATTGCTGAGTGATTGAACGTTCCAAGTCTGTCTAAAATTGCAATGATTTCTTTCCTGCTCTCGTTGTGTGAATGAGAATTTGTTTCTTCTTAGTAAAGTCTCACTAAAGTGCATTGAGGTCATAATATCTAGAGAGAGTATCTGTTACGTCGATCCGGAAATATGGCAGGGAAAAGGCAGACACATAACAGTATATTTTCATTACGGCGAGACCTCTAATTTTCAATAAACACTTGAACATACTACGGAAGCAAATAAGTGAACTGGTGGGCGAACATTAGTTTAGATATAGGAAGATTTTGGTAGACAAGGTAACACTCTTATATTTGTGCTTCAGCAATATTTTTTTGTTTTCTCATTATAAAAAAATGGCAGCTCAGTATTTGCCATAAACGAATTTAACGGTCTCAGTGTAATACCCAAGCAAAAATAATCAGAGGACGAAGAGAGAATGTAAACTGTGGATTGAATCCTCACATCCAAAGAAGCCTCGCCCTACTACAGCTGATCTGTAATTTCAGAACATTGAAAGAATCATATGACCCCTTACTAGCTTCTTCATCCTCCATAACCCCGACTTAGGCTTTAGCTTTCGGCCATTCGCTTTTGTCGTAGCTTTGGGCTTTCTCCTCCGGCTTCTTTTCTTCCTTCCCACCCTGGGGCCAACTAGTATTTTCATAGCCTTGAGGTTCTTTACCAGCAAGGTCATCTTTGCTCTTTTGATCAAATGCGACTCCATCGGGGGGTTGTTCACCTGTTGGCCATCCGGCGGATTGGTAGCCACCAGTTTGGTTGTTGTTTGTTAGTGCATCTCGACCGCTTTAGTTGAAAGAGGAATCATTGTTCGACATGTTGAAGTTTAGTAAATTGACTTATGAGTAAAGTGAGATGAGGAATTTGGAGAAGTTTGATGAAGACATTTTGGGGATTTTATACACCTTCAGGCCCTTTGCTCTTCTAGAAATGGGGTGATCAGCCGTGATCTATGTCTGGTCCCCGCCCGGAGGATTTTGGAAGTGTTGGTTGGGCGAGTTCAGTCTCTGTAATGTGGGAGCTCAAGGGAAACTCTCGTGGTCTCGTCCAACAAAAGAATCCAATTTCATTGTTTCCGCTAGATATTAATAGTATATTATCAGCTCTCACTTCGATATATATCTAGCGAGAAGCCATGTTGCAAACCGTTGTACTGGTTGTAGCGAAAGAAAAGCTGGTCGTATCTAACATCTTTGAGCAATGTTGGAAGCGAATATACGATTGATCAGTAACCCTTTCTAAGAATGTTATATACTTTAATGGTGCGAGTTATCATTTGCAACCGTGGCAGGAGTTATATTCCGATCAAATAGGATTCCATAAACAATCAGGCAAAGGGTCTCCAGGGAAGCTAGGGTTCACGTGCCGGTATCACAACACCAACACTAACACTCTCCCTTGACTTGGAATTGTATTTTCTAAGCCGAAACTCTTTAGTTCAAAGCACAAGAAAAATAACGCGCGGTAAAAATTGAATTTCGCAGTAAGATATAACCGATACAACTTTCCAACCTTTTCAAAGTACTTTCAAACTTGGCTGTTTGAAAACATCAGGATTAGATTCCCTGAAGTGTTCTAATTGGCTGGGACGATTTGTTAACAGTCAAAGGTAAAGGGGCAGGTACGAACTACGCATATTCAATGCGATTTTTTTGTCCATCGTAAGAGTATAAGTAGCCATTCTCGGAGTGGTAAGGATTGCTCGAGATAGTATCGTTTTACAGCGGAAAAAGAAATTTGACGATTGTAATATTAACTCTCCTTCTATAATGCCAAAAAATAACGCCACAGCATAAAATCCCAAGCTTCTACATATACCATCTCGCCACAAGCTCCCTTTCCCCATACCAAATTCAACCCCGAAGCCCTAAAAATCTATCCAAAAGCTATTGTCTCGACGATAAAGCTTACTGACACTCTTCTCACCGACCTGCGGTGTAACCCTCATATTATGAAGATCCCCTTCAGCTTGAAAATTCACAAACCTCCTCACCCTCTCGTCCTTACCACCGGCATTACTCTCAGCATTACCATCATTAACCCCAAAAATCCCTTTCTCAAGCCCTTAGAAGAAGCTCTAATTCCAACCACCAAACCCTCCTCCTCGCCACAAACGATCAGTACATCCGTAACCGGCAACTCACTCCACCACTCTTTGGGAGCAAGACTGGCGAAATTGTAAAAATCCCTGCTTTCTTTGAACGGTTTGGCGCTAGAACCGTCACTTTCACCCATCCCAGCCTCAGCCAATTTCTTAGCTAATTCGAAGGCTGAGATATCTTTATATCTTTCTCTCATCTAAAAATCATGTTTGACATTTAGGTCTACCCATGGACTCAGGAGGACCACTGCTGTGAAGTCCTCTCGCTCCGAGAGATCCAAACGAGAAAATATAAGCGATAGATAAAGCACGTACCTCTTTTCCTAATCAGTTTTCGTGACCACTACATCTAAAAGTATGCACCATGATAGCGTAGATATCATACAAGCAGGGGAAATTAAAAAGTAAGGAAAGACATATATTGTTATTGTTATTAAACACTAGCTAACCTTATATTTAACCTCTCTATAACAAGAAACACATGAGAAGAATCCTTCTCTAGTCTTAAAATTGTATTTCGACTTAAGAAAGGAAAGAGGGCTATAAGGACGTTTTACCCTGTTAGGTAAATCCCTACCCTCAATATAAATATAAAAAAACCCCCTATAAAAATCCTAGAAATAACCCAGAAAACACTAACCCAGTCGAGCTCGAATATTACAGTCGCCTTAAGAACTACATTGTATCTGGTATCTTTAAAAAACCCCCGAAAGGAAGAAAAGAGGAATTAAAGAGTCCTTACTAAAACTTATCCTAAATTTTCCAACTCTAAATTATCTCTCTCTATTCCTTAAAAGCCCTCTAGAATTCCCCCTTAAAATCCCCCAAAAAACCTATAATAATCTCTAAAACACCTCTCTCTTTAATAAAGGAAACCTATTTAAACCTCTCGCCGAGCTATCTAGATTTATAATTCCTCTTCCCTTCCTTTCTTCCTTCCTTCCAAAAAAACCCTTCTCCTTCTAATTTTATCTTCCCTACTTCCAACTTCTTTCTCTCCTCCTTTCCTTCTCTATAAGTCCTTTTGTTGAGAAATAGTAAAGCTTCTACCTCTATCTCTCTACCCCTCTCCCTCTATTCCTCTACCCCTCCATCTCCCTCCACCATCTATCTCACAAAACTCTAATCCAGTAGTCACGGCTAAAAACCTTACAGTCTAATTTCAAACCCGCAGTTTACTTTTAAAATCCCCTTAAAAAAACAAGTATCACAGACGACAAAAAAAAAAAAAAAAGCCCTTTCATCAACGCCGATAAAAGTATATATTTATTCTCCAAAAGGAGGGGGAGGGGAGGGACACTAAAACTCCCAACTATCTAACCCACCACACCACACAAACTTTCCTTCACCCTCAACCCCCGTCCCCAATCTCCCTCATCCGCCTCATGCTAGTCTCTACTCAAAATGTCATTTCATTGCGCTCTCCCTTCCCTTTCCCCACCTGGGCCAAACCTCTCTCCCACAGTATCAATCATATTGCCTCCCCTCCCCTCCCCCCCCACAAAACAACACATCACCATCTTTCCATATATCAAGAAATATATAATATGCCTCATCAGTGAAAACCACCCCCCCTCCCACAACTTTCAAAACCATCAAGCGAACCCCCCCAGAATAAAACACCAAAGTATATCTGCAAATCCCCCCCACTCCCTCTCCCCCCCGGGCCACCCATTAATCCCATCCACATGAAAACGCCATCCATATCCCATACAAAAACTCGAGGAAAATAAAAACACACACCATGGTATAATGTGGAAATGTTGGGTTAAAAAAAGAATGCCCCCCCTCACAAGAAGAAGTCCAGAGTTATCCGGTCACATCTTGGTAAAATCTCGCTTTTTATGCTTGTTCCCGCTCCGCCTAAGAGAAGTCTTTTTTATTCCTGCCATCCCCAGACGGTGGAGAGGAAATGTGCCATGTTGACACGTTTACTACGCATCTCTATCATCCAAGGATGTTCAAGCATCCGCCAAGGAGAGGCACGACGATCGGGTTTCTTCTCAAGGCTGTGGGGGACATTAGTTGCTGATCTCATCATGATGTAAGAACGGGAATGAACATACCAACACTCAATAAAGTATTTGAAATTCTCGCTCCATTTGATGCCCGCCTCGGGCTCATCCTTCAACTTCGGGATATTCTGTCGCACGATGTACGTCAAAAGATCAATGAGCCCGGCCCTCGGCTGCATCTCTGTGCCATCAGCGGGGAAGGGGAAACGATGCTGGGCAACCTCAAGTAGCGTAACGCCGGTACTCCATACATCGGAAGTGATGGTGTAACTCTGTCCCGTGATTCTTTCTGGTGCCATGTAATATGAGGTTCCGATAAAGGTGTTGGCGTCACCTTTGGTACCGAATTCTCCACTGACACCGAAATCGCAGAGCTTGACTTGTCCGTCTCGGCAGAGGAGGATGTTGCTAGGCTTGATATCTCGGTGGATAATCTTTTTGCTGTGGAGGTAAGTGAGACCAGTCAGGACGCCTTCGGCAACTTTTCCAAGAACCTTTTCTCCAGTTCGGCCACCTAGTTTCTTTACTTCGCGGTAGATGCTGTCGAGGGACCCGCCTTCACAAAATTCCATGGCAATAGAAATCGTCGCTGTGCTAGGTTCAACAAAGGCACCATAATATTTACAAATGTGCTCATTGGCACAGTCTTTGTTGAAACCTAGCTCACGAACAATTTGCTTCTTGACATCTGGATCTGGGTTTGTCGTGATAATCTGCGAGGAGAATTAGCCTGATTCCAGTATCAGAGTGAAACCAACATACCTTGAGAGCGAATACTGTCTTTCCACCCTTTAATACACATCGCGTGACAGCTCCGCCGGCACCTTCTCCTAGACTTCCCAACTCCTCAATTCTCTTCTCCATACTTGCTACTCGCCAACCCTCGTCATCTAACTCGTCGACATCGAGTGTTCGACCTTTTTCTAAACTTTCCAAACTTAACTTTTCAAATCCATCGAGCCCAGTCATGCTGCCATCACGCTCCATACCTGCTCCGCCTTCACTGTGATTCGAGTATAGAGAACCAACAGCCGAGGCAGGATCTGGGGTTCCTCGAGGGGGTTGTTGCAATCCATATTGAGATGCAAATGATAAGGCAGAATATTGTGAACCTGCAGATGTTGGACCACTCGCCCTTCCATCCAGAGGACCAAAACTCCCTGTTCTTGAATGTGCTGCACTGCTCTCGCTACCCCCACTTGCCGATTGCCCTGTGGCTATTGATATATTCGGTCGCCCATTTTGTAAAGAAGGCTGCTCGTAAGGAGTAGCATTGGTCCCCATAGGGGTTGCGAGTTGTAATCGAGGTAGAGAGGGTCGTGATGAGACCTGACCAGGCATTTGTAGTGACAGCCCCATTGGGGGTGGACCGCCATTGTTGACGGGCTTTGCATTTGGAGAGGGTGGAATTGCGAGGCCTAACCTTGGGGTTCTTGCACCACCGGCATTGCGTCCGCCAGGAATCGGAGGACGGAGTAAGGGAGCGGGTGACGACATTTTGGGTAAGGAAGCTGGATCTCTGCTACTGACGGGCTATTTGAGCATCAGTATGGTGTTTTTGCACATGCGTGCCTTGCTCGTGCCTGGTCTCAAGGGGGAAGCAAATCAAAAACTAACATACATCGTTGGCGATAGATGCAGAATCTGCCCCTCCTAGCAAGGCTCTATTTTCCGTAGCTGATGCGGTACCGTCTCCGGTGGTTCCAAGAAGTGTGTTCTGTTGTTGCATCCGTTCCGCAGTTTTCTACTGCCGTCAACCGTCCTGCAGAAGTGTAGAAGCGTTGTGATCGGGCCGCGGGGTATCTGATGATGTCGGAAGGTGGAAGGTGATTATCTGGCAGGTATGTAACAGATGTGTCGTATGAACGAGTGTCGTCGAGGGCAAGAATAGGATGAGAGGAAGTTGGAATCGAGTTGAAGTTGTCGAGTCGATATCGAGGTCTTTAGCTCGAGGATGGTTTGGGTAGTGCGCGTAGAGGAATGGGGTGCGGGAGGTTAGGTGTAAGGTTGTGTTGGTTAGTGGTGGGTGCGGTGCTTTAGTGCTATGGGGTTTCCAACTTTGCTCGTTTCAGTTTCAACGTCGTCACTGGACTGTGGAGTACTTGTACCAGGAGTAGGAGGAGGGGAGGAGGGGAAGGACTCCCGCTCGGCGGCTAGCTGGTCACAGCAGCCAGGTTAGGTTCAGGTACTCCGTAATTATTCACGGCCCCCAAACAAGAGGTGCCAAAGTCGGGTTCAGGGGAGGGATAGGGATGCGAGCATGAGGCGAACTCTCACAATTGCTGGTGTGAGATGGAGAGAGACTCGGCCTGATATTCTTTCTGGTGCGTTTAGGTGCGTCTACACTGCTTCTGCGTCTGTACTGTACTCGTACTGCCCAGTAGACCGTACGTACAGCTGCAAGGGAAAGGGCCTAGGAACCCAAGCCAAAATGAGGCGTCTTTGGGGGTCGGATTGGCGGCCAGTAAGGGTGGTAAGATGGAGGAGGGGTCGTTAATCACTTTGCCGCCAGTCCAGGGGCCATCTCCAGATGCAAAGAGGAGGCAGAGGAGGCAGAGGAGGTAGAGGAGGCGATGAGGTGGGCTGACGGCGGGTGTTGTGAGATGCAGTGTGCTCAGTGCTTGGTGGTGCTTAGTGAAAGGCTGCTTCTCACCTCAATTCGTTCTCCTTACCGGTCCTTTGCCAACTGGCAAGATGAAATGCAATGCAGTAGGTCGGTTCGTTGGTGTTGAGAAGAGCTGTGTGCGATTTGCTCGAGTCCTCGCAGGAGCTGGTTGGCGAATGCAGAGTTGCACTTTACTTCATTGGTAATAGGACGAGCTGGAGCTGGATTTCATGTATTGTCTAGTGGCGATGGTACAGTAGGAGAGAGGTCAAGATATATTTCATTGTTCATTGGGGTCCAGGATGGTAGGCAAGTGTTAAGCTGAGCTACTCTGATGCGGAGAAAGCTAGAAAGCTACCAGGTGGAATGCAGCATCAAAGGCAAACACAACATCATTGTTACCTATACTCGTACAACAATTAGAAGTCGGCGTCGTGTGGAGGAGCAGTCAGCTCTAATCTACTTGCAGCCGAGAAGAGGCAGAGAGACAGACCCATCACTCATTGTTCTCTGCACTCCCATATGCACAGCACTGCAGTGTACTGCACTCCAATTCAACTCATACGAGTACGGAGAAACACCAACCCTCCTCGAGTATTGATATTCTCAATCAACATCAATCAATCCCCTAGGAATGATATTCAGGGGCTCCCTCCAACACCCACTTCTTGATTTAACAATTCAACAAAAAGATCAACACCACAAACCCTTCTCAAAGCCCCCCAAAAAAAATCCTTCTCGAAGCAACACCCTCCCTCCTGTCAGCCGGCATATCTCACCACAAGAATGCCTGCTAACCATGCTTTCCAGACATGCTTTCCATGAACGATCACCACTCACAAAGAAACGCCCCCAACATCCCTCGTGTCACCATTCAAATGCTTTGGAATCCCCATTTCCTTCCCAGGAACACACACTCACAGGAATATCCAAGCTTCACGCACCCTATCACACCGAGCCTAATGCCAAATGCCAAATGCCCAAAGAGAAAAAGCAAAAGAAGCAAAAGAAGCAAAACAAAAAAAACCACCAACAAAACCACGTCTCCTCACTGGCTCAACCCTCCCGAATGAGATAAACACCTTCTATACCTAGGTAGAGGACAGGATAGGCTGGCGTCTGTGATGCACTCATCATGCGGCATCCAAGACTAGTACACCCCGGACATACGAAAGGGCGCTTAGGTAGGGAAATTTAGAAACGGGGTGACGACGGGTAGGGTTATTTGTAGATACTCCGTACTTAGCATTATGTGATATGATTATCACTTTATGAAAATACCTAGGTACTTTGTAACTCTTAATTTATGAGATAAGAGGAGATGTAAATGAAAGTAAATGAAAAGAGACGGAATGGAATGAAAATGAGATGAAACGATAGGATATACGATAGCGATTTAAGGCGATTGATTTATATATTATATATATAGCTATGTACGGAGTATATTATCGTCTCCGGGTATCTATATATAAGGTTCATTTACGAAGTACATTTCCCCCGGAGTTTTCGGGTGCTATACTCCCTAACGACTTTCCTTTTGGACTCTACTTCGCGAGGACCCTTATATTTTCTCTCCTTTCTCATCAACGGAAACCATTTTCTTTGAACGAGAGGGGATGAAAATACAAGTGCCAGTTTTTCTTGTGCCACGAGTACCTTATACAATTTACTTTCTTTGTTCTCGTTGGGCGGTACCAATCATTTTGAGGCTCGGATGAGATGTGGGTTGAGGTTTTCTCGGGCCGGCAGGTAAGGTTACCTAGTCTCGGGCCGAACGGTGAGGTGACGTTGGACCTTGTTTCTTACAGGCGTATTATATTGTCTTTATTATACTTTTTAGGGATAATTAGGTTATGTATTTATTAGTTTCTCTCTTTTCCCTCTAAGGGGCTTAAAGATTAGTCAGTAAATGAGTATCTAGCTAGGAGATTTTTTCTTCTTTTTCCTTTTCTACGGTAAGAAGGGAAGATATAGAGTTTACTTACGATTTTATCTATGTGAATTTATTTTAGTATCCCTTATAAGCTCTAAAGTAGAAGTAGAAATTCTCGAAATTAGAAAGTTCGACTTACCTTACTCTTTATCTTGAGGCACCGCACCTCCGGGATCAAAAATTCGAGGCGTTAACTCTCTAATTAAGTGAAATTTACTAAGAAAAGACTAATGCCGTCGTTTGTGATTTGGCCAGTTTTGAAGAAACACCAGAGGTCCGTAACTCGGGCCGGAAATGCCGACCGATTGTGATAAGGAATTTTTCGAAAAATAACTCCAAGCCTTAGAACCCATTCATCCCACCAGCATACAACATTTCCAACGCCTTCGAAATGCCTTCGAAAAACCTCTCAGTTGCGTTGCGAAGTAGTCCAGTGCACCAATCCGACGATGACGCCAATTCATCCGCAGAAAGAAGAGCGGGAGAACAATCCAGCGGGGTAGATTCAGACTCGGATTCTCTCGATAGTCAAGGATCGCGAAAACGAAGGAAGATCTCTCCCGCTCCTATCCAGGATGATTCGGACGACGAGGATGCACCCCGAATTGCCATATCCTCCGTCCCTTCGCGAATAAGCAAGAAAAGCGCCCCGGCGAAAGTAGTTGTCCCTCCACCGGCGATTTTAGCTCCCACAGACCCAAATACAAGCTTTGCTGCGTTGGATGTGAAGCCATGGCTGGTTGGGAGTTTAAATTCTATGGCGATCAAGAGACCGACTGGCATTCAGAAGGGATGTATACCGGAGATATTAAAGGGGAGGGATTGTATTGGAGGTAGTAGGACTGGTTCTGGAAAGACTGTTGCATTTGCGGTGCCGATTTTGCAGAAATGGGCTGAGGATCCTTTTGGGATATTTGCCTTAATTTTGACACCAACTAGGTATGTAAATTATGGTTATGCAAGGGTGTACCTGTGCAATACTAGTACTCTTGATTGTCAATGAAGGCTCAACTAATGACCGGATAGAGAGCTTGCATTGCAAATTTTCGAACAAATCAAAGCGATATCCTCCCCTCAAAGTCTCAAAGCCGTCCTCATTACTGGTGGTTCTGATATGCGACCACAAGCCACGGCATTGGCCCAGAGACCGCATATTGTAATTGCGACGCCAGGAAGATTGGCAGATCACATACGCACATCGGGAGAGGATACAATTTGTGCATTAAGAAGAGTACGAATGGTAGTACTCGATGAAGCCGATCGATTATTAGCAGGTGGAATGGCAGGAAGTATGCTCCCAGATGTCGAAGAATGTTTTTCGGTCCTCCCACCACCAGCAAAGAGGCAAACCCTCCTCTTCACAGCAACTATCACCCCCGAAGTTCGAGCTCTAAAAGAGCGTCCACAAACACCTGGAAAACCACCAGTTTTCGTCTGTGAAGTCGATACTCAAAAACTCGCCATCCCTTCGTCTCTTCGGCAGATGCACCTCCAAATCCCAGTCACGCACCGAGAACATTACCTACACATGTTTCTACTTACCGACACGAATCTTCCCAAATCCATCATCATATTCTGTAATCGTACTTCCACAGCCGATTATCTCACCCATCTTCTCCGTCTCCTCGAACACCGAGTCACAGCCCTCCACTCCAAACTCCCACAAAGACAAAGAATAGACAACCTTGGTCGTTTCCGTGCTTCAGCAGCTAGAATCCTCGTAGCCACGGACGTCGCTGCTAGAGGTCTCGATATTCCGGAAGTCGGTCTGGTGATCAATTACGATATTCCCCGCGATCCGGATGATTATATTCATCGCGTGGGAAGAACTGCTCGTGCAGGGAGGAAGGGAGATGCAGTTACCTTTGTGGGACAGAGGGATGTGCAGCTTGTCCAAGCTATTGAGGCGAGAGTGGGGAGACAATTGGAGGCCTGGGAAGAGGAGGGGGTTAATTTGGAAACGAGAGTTATCCGGGAAGCTCTGAAACTTGTGGGCGAGAAGAAGAGGGAGGCTATGTTGGAGATTGAGGAAGGACGTGAGGTTGGGGGGAAGAGGAAGAGGGGCATGGTTAAGTTGAGGAGTACGTAGGGAGGAAATATTAAGGAACATTGAGAAGCTATTTATCATGCTGCTTCACACTAACCCCTCCTTTGCAAACTGTCTAGGGCAGGAGTTTGTGAGAGGTGTATGTTTCTATCAATCAAAAAACTAAATTCCAAAAGTCAAGGATAGTGACAAGACGGGGGAAGTAAGTATCCATTTCTCCTCCTTTCCCTCCATTCTCCCACCCATCCATCCCACAAAATTACCAGTATCAAGTATCAACCAAAAAATTCAAAAATCCAGCAAAAAGAGTGGTTCGAAAGACGATAGTGATCTACCGTTCGCAGAAAATGCGGCTTCTGTGGCTACATGATATATTAGAAATTGTCCTTTCAATTGGAGTTACAGAGTGGAACTTACATCGAACACAGTGCCTCCAGATGTTCAAGGATGACAATGTCTGAAGTGGACTTCAGTCTGGCGCTCTCCCAAGTGAGCTAAAGCCGCTGAGGGATTTTTGTTTTTATGTTTTGTGGAGGGAGGTTGAAGTATTTTGAGCTGTTTGGGTTGTGTGGTGTGGTGGTGGGGATGGGTTTGTGGGTTTTATATGGGGTTGGGATGTTGGGGTGGGGTGGAGGTTGAGTGGCTCCCAGTGGACAGGAAAAGTGGCAGTAAATAGAGGTTCGTACCTCCCTTCCTCACTAGTTGCTCTACCGCCGTAGGATAATTCGAGTCTAATGCTCCAACTATCTAGGATAATGGTTTCAGTTCTCTCAAGCATTTAGGGTAATTGCCGTGAATTTCCCAAGAGGGAGGGAACAATGATTAGGTTGGCAGGTGCGATTTACGGTCACTTTTTCTGTCCACCGCGAGAGTGGGTTGAATGGGTTGGTGTGTTGAGGAAGAGGAGGAAGGGAGGAAGAAAGAAGTAGGAGTTTGAAAATTAATGAGTAAGAGGAGTTTTAGTTTTAGGTCCCTTTAGCTTGTGGTGAAGTAGTTATAGATGGGTCGTTCCTTTTCGTTAATTCTATTTTCTGCAGGTTAGAAGACGAAACTTTTAGATTTCTTCCTTTCCTTGTACTTGATTCGTTAAATTAGATTTATAGGTCTTAATAATTCAGATATATAGTCTACAATTCATAGCTTTCCTTACAAATGTAACTGCTTTTTCAATATATCACTTCTTATTCTTATAGCACTCGTTATTCGCGTAAGCGCTTTAATGAAAGACGAGATAATCTATACTCTAATAGTCTACTCTACTCTCTTAGTTATATTAGTCTTTAACCGGGAAGAAGAAATTTGAAATATATATATATAATCGGATACTCGAGTTTATATTATGTTGTTATTAATAAGAAAGTACGCTAAGGCTTATATATAGCGTTTATTAGTAATATATAATTATAGAAAGTAAAGAAGTTAATAGTAAGAGTAATTAAATCGTAATACGTTTCTATATTAGTTAGTATTTAGTATGCAATCCTTCGTTTCTAGCGAGAACGTTTAAAGTAAAGAAAATAATTTACTAGAGTATATACTAGCGGCTCTAGTAAGTACTTTTAAGTAATCTCTAAAAGTAAAAGAATTAAAATTAAACCTTTAACATATAAAGCTTTTTCTATCTTATTCTCTAAAGACTAAATCGTTCGAGTTTTTATTCTTACCTCTTAACAAATAGTATTTATAAAGTTTCTTTATAGAGCTACTAGAAAGTTATACTTAGTATTCTTCTTTAAGATTTTTCGTTAGATGAGTAATCTTATTATTAGAACTATATATAATACTGGAAGTTTCTTTCTACTTATTATATACTTTCCTCTTAGTACTTAGCTTCTAATTAGCAACCTTGTTGTAATTAATAAATACTAAGTAAACTAGAAGTCTATCCCGTTCGAGTCGCGATTCAGCGAGCACTTGTAAAAACAACTATATGAAAGCTAACATACACCTATCTTGTAGCAGTATTTAAATTGCACGTACACTTTCGTAATATATCTAGATAATAAACAATCCTCGAGTTTCTATAAGTTTTATTATACTTCTGTAACAAACCCTCGCTACTATCACCTCCACTTATAATAAGCGAGCCAGAGTAAACTGCCCCACATTAAAGGGCAAGTAAGTAAAATTTAACAAAGTAGAAACTGATTCTATAAACACGGGACTACGAATACTCTCAGAGATTTCTGCTAAATATGTCAAGTATATTCAAAACTGCGGGTGCGAGCTGAACAGCCCAACTCGCAGGCGACTGCATCGGGATTCAGAATTTCTCTATCTCATAGTCGCATACATGCTAACCGCCTTCGGTCTTGCTCGTATCATGTCCTGGGTTGTTGGTAACCGTAGAATCATGCTTTTCATCCAGCTTTGCAGCTTGGGTTTGCGCGTCCCCGGCGGTAGAGGGTGTAGAAGGATCAGCCATAGGAATCCATTTCACAGCGAGAGCGCCAACAACCGACGCACAGCTAAGCGCCAGCGACACATAAAAGGTGCGGATGATAGACTCACTGATGATAGACTCACTGATGATAGACTCACTGATGATAGACTCACTGATGATAGACTCACTGATGATAGACTCACTGATGACCCTCTTTGCAGCTGCCTGTGAGCCGGCAGGTATTGAGGACAGGATGGTGGGAAGGGCTGAGATTAAGAGGGAGCTGGAAGAGTTGGAGGAGTTGGAGGAGCTCCTCAGAAGCGGTTCTAGACGCTGGTGCAACTCGCCTTGGAAGACGCTCTGGGCCACGGCCACGAAGATAGATGCACTCAAGTTCTGCACCAGTGTGATGAAAGTCACACCCATCGCCACATCTGTGGATGGCAAAACGGTCTGTACGACATAACTTGGTTGCCCGAATCCGAACCCGAATCCAAATCCGAAGACCAGCTGGTAGCCGGCCAACCGGGCTGTGGACGAATCGAGGGAGATGGTGGTGAGAAGAGCAGATCCAGCGACCGAGAGAAGCATGCCGATGATCATAGAGGGGTTGTAATATTTGAAGCCGCTGGTGATGCCTCCGGCAAGAATGGAGCCAACAACATAGCCGGCGATTAAGGGAGTCAGCATTTCGCCAGACGCGAGCGGAGAGGCCTCGCACAGCTTGGAACCAGACGGGTAGGAACAAGACAGCGACATAGACGCCGCCATTTATACACATCGAGTAGCTGCCTGCCAGCCAGATATCGCGGTTGCAAGCAAGGCTACTTGGAATAGTGCACGACGGTCCCAGCCAGGTCGTTATTTGGGTCACCAGAAAGGCGACGACCATGAAGGCAAAAAGCACAAAGAGGGCGATAATGCGTCCATCATGCCAGGGGTAGGTCGCCCCGCCCCGTTGCAAAGCCATCAACAGATCAACGAGGCTGCCATGCAAATCGTTCCGGGAAGATCGAGCTGCGCGCCCTTTTCGAGGGGCCGGAGAGAATGGGCGTTGGGATCCAGGGGTGTGTGGACAAAAAGAAAGCAGAGTATGACGGTGACAGCACCTATCGGCAGGTTGATGCCAAAACACCATCTCCATGTTGTCGATTGAAGTATTGCGGCTCCAAGAAAAGGGCCTACGATGGCGGCTAATCCAAAGGCTGCCGACATGATACCCAGGTAGGCGGCGCGCTGGGCCAGTGGAATAACCTTGGTGAGAATCAAAACGCTCCCAGAGCAGATCCCCGCAACGCCGACGCCAGCAATCGCGCGACCGATGATCAAGGCGATGGAATTGGGTGCCGTAGTACACACGAGTGAACCGATCTCGAATACAGCAATAGCGACCAGGTAGACATTTTTGACGGGGAAGAGGCTGTAGAGTTTGCCGTAAAACAGCTGGAAGGCACTCAGAGTGAGGAGATAGGCGTTGGACCACCAGCCAAATTCGGCCGATGTATTGAACTCAATGCTGATGACAGGAATGGCCGTAGCGAGGATCGTTTGGTCCTGGAGAGAAACGAAGTGTTAAGATATATTCCAAACAAACACAACAGAAGAGAATACAAGTTTACCATGCCAGTGAGGAAGACGGCGAGACAAATGCCCACCATTACAAGAGCCAACTGTAGAGCAGGTGGCTTCGTGATAACATGGCCATCTCCATCTCCATCGCCATCGCCATCTCCATCGCCATCGCCATCGTGGCCATGGCCGTTTGAAGGGGATTCCATAGGTGTGAGAAAAATGTATGGTGGTGAGATGAACAAGAAGCTATGAAGGCAGAAAAGACGAGACAGCTTGGAAAGCTTCAATGAAGCAAGCAAATAGATACAAGAAAGGTCAAGGAGAAAGGAGCCAACGAATCAACGACTGAACACCAACAACCAACCCGTGCTTTCCTTGATTCTTCTTAGGTCAAGTTTAAGCGAGAAATCAACCAATATTAGCAATGTAAGCACCAATTTCTCAAACAAGCAAACCAACCAGTTACTAACTTGCCATTATGTTGTAGCTTACCCCGCAGCGCCCCTTAGCCTGTTGGTTGTTACACAAAAATACGGCTGTTACGAGCCTCCCACTCTCTATCTTGACTTCCATATTTACAACTCGGCATCTGCTTCCATCTCGATATTTCGAAACCTGTAACGATTTCTCTAATTTACAGAATGGATTTCATCGACGTCGCCATCATTGGAGGAGGTCCCGCGGGACTAACTGCCGCTTCTACTCTAGCACGCCAACTTCATACAGCCATTGTTTTCGACACCAAAACATACCGCAACAAGAACTCCAAGCATATTCATATGGTCCCAACCTGGATCATAAGGATCCTCAAGAATTCTGAGACGCAACCAAGGCAAGTGTACTAGCACGCTACTCAACAATTCAATTTCGAGAAGTTGGCGTCACAAACATCGAGAAGAAGACCGACTCCCACTTCAAAGTGACCGATGAGAATGGAAAGGTGTGGAACTTTCATCAGATCACCCTCGCCGTTGGTATGAACGACGTCTTCCCGGACATCGAAGGATACGCAGAGCTATGGACCAAGCGAATGTATCTATCTCCTTCCTACCTCCTTCCTACCTCCTGCCTGCCCTGATAGAATGACTGCACGTACTAATAATCCTCTAGTTTTCACTGCCTTTTCTGCTTCGGCTACGAAGATCGCGAAGCAAAATCAGCCGGTGTCCTCGTCCTACCTCCGATTAGTCCAGTCATGGGCGTCCATATGGTAATGGCTACCAACGCAGCCCAACTCAGCGACGAAGTCACTATTTACACCAACGGAAACGACGGCATCGCTGCCCAGCTTTCCCCTATCGCCAAATCCCCCTTTAAGATTGACACACGCAAGATCGCTCGACTCATCGACGGCAGTGATTCGTCCGTCACCCTCGAATTCACTGACGGCTCGACCAAGAACGAGAAGTTCCTGGTACACAATCCTCAGACCACTGTCCAAGGCCCCTTTATCGAGCAGCTTAGCCTTGCGACCACCCCGACAGGAGATATTCTTGCAGCTCCCCCCTTCTACCAGACGAGTGTTCGCGGTGTTTTTGCTGCTGGGGATTGCATCACACCCTACAAGGCGGCCGATGCGGCTATTGCTAGTGGCTGTAATGCGGGCGTAGCCAGCTCTGCACAAATGCAGGCAGAGAAGCATGGCTTGCAGGCTATGTTTTAGGGCAGTCTGTTTCCAACGTTTTTACAGGGGATTCTCTATGTAGTGGTTTCTAGGATTACGCAGCCTCTTGCTACTTAGCCAGAAGGGCTGTATCTACATAGCCATTTATAAGTAATAATACGAAGCTGGTTACTTCTCCTAGCATGATCTTTCTTATCTTCTCTCACATCACAATACATTATAAAAAAAGGAATAAGATACAGGTGTCTACATACTTGCTCACCTCTAAGACTTAGTGGATGTAACTTCCCTAACCTCTTTCTCTGTTGTCCTCTAGTCCCTGGTATCCTTACAGCACGGGCGTCACACCTTGCTCTGCATCAAACATATATTTGTTTATCGGGTGAATTCTTCTTTGTTCACCTTTATCACACCTGGCCTTGAGTTAACTAGAAAGGAGAGCTCGGAAAGTATCTATCATCTGTGTGTCTTGTCACCTATGTAAGTAGGCTTTCTTTTATTTTTCCCTTATTCAGACTTCAAAATAATTAGCCAGACCGTGGTAGCTGGTACAAGTGAGTAGAGCTAGAAGAAAGGACATTGCGACTCTGTTGAACATACAATTACATAACTATTGACACATTCAACACACTGAATTTTAAACCTATTGATAGGCAAAAGAAAGAATAGGGGGTATTTCATTAAAAACATATATCCACAATGACATGCAAGATAAACATGCCCCGGTCTAGGTAAGTACAATGTTGTTCCCCAACTGTCCTGTCTCCTTCTATACTCGTACAAAAAATTCCCATGGCCTCCGTGCAGAATGCAATCCGACGCTTCCCCCTTCTCCCTTTCCGGGAATTTTCCAAAGGTATATAATTGTACAAAACTTCTCTCGCCTAGAGCGTTGTTTTAGGGAAAAACTGGCGTTGATCCTCCTCGGGGCGTCGTGTTCTTTTCGTCATGTCGCTTCGGGTGTTATACAGGATTCCGTGGTGAACGTCATAAGGTGAGGTGACGCTATTTGGGGTGGCGTGATCGTTGGTTGAGGGTCGGTTATGGTGTGTGGGATATTGAGAGAGGGCAACTGGTTCAAGCACCGGTATACCCAATAATCTCCCTGTTATCATCCACTAGTCTTCCATATCTATTCAAGATCAGTTTCCAGCTCAAGTCTCAACACCCCAATACAAGCGATGGAAAGTATATGTAAGAAGAGGAGGTGGGGAACAAAGGGGGCAAAAAAGGGGGCAAGAAAGAGGGGAAAACATACTCCAACAATAACCGAAAGAACCACACCTCCAAATCCTCATTCCTCAACACCTTATCCGCCCACTCCCTCCCCTGAAGAGCAAGTCGTTCAGCTTCCTTTTTCCCCGTCGCTTCCCCCGCAAACCACCGGACAGCCTCCACCCACTCATCCCCCCTCAAACTCAGCGGGATGAAGTGCACCCAAGGCTTCAGCCACTCCTCATGCCACTCCCGAAAAACGGCCAATTTATACACCAAGCTCCGACTCTTAAGAAAGGCGTAGAACCTCCCCGAGAAAGCGTTTCCGTCCACGTCGAGAAGATATTTGTATTTCCACGCATCCGTTTGTTTTGCCGTCTCCTTGATGGAGAAGAATTCCTTTTGGGCCACGCAATCGGATTCATCGCACTGCCCGACGTGGGAGAAGAAGATGTCGAAGCTGGCGCTGTAGTCGGAGCGGGGGACTTGTTTGACCTGCCAGTTTTCCTGGCCTCCTTCATTCCCTTTATTTGTCAATATTTTTGCTTGATCCAAAGCGTTGATCTTCTGCACGACGTGTTGACGATGTTGTCTTCTCCATCCGCCGTCCCGACTGAATCCACCAGTTGTTGAACCCCGCCACCAGATTTTATCTTCCTTCGCGGTCCAGGCGCGGTCTTCGGTGTCGACGTATTTTACTTTTCCCGCCCAGTACCAGGGCGAGGGGTAGAGGATGTCGTTGTATGAGGAGATTTTGGACTGGGAGAAGACGGGGAAGAGGTCGTGCACAATGTTGTAGGCATTTGGGCGGTCGAAGAATCCGAATGTTGAGCCCAAGGAGGGGGATTGACAGACGTCTGAGAAGGCCGTGGTGTTGTAAACAAATCCCAACTCTCCAAGCGCATAACCGTCTAAATTGTCTGGGGAGGGTTCGTCTTCAAGGGATAGGCGGGCGGGACTTGTTGCGGGACAGGACATTCGTGAATGTGTCCAGGTAGGTTGATGTGCGAAGACATTGAATCTTGTAGTCTTAATATCCTCAAATCGTGAACCATCACCCATATCTTTTGGTCTGGGTGACCATGAATTCCGCGGTTTCGCAATAGCATTCGCAGCAGGCATCTTCGTATCCTTCGCATCCTTAACCAGCCTCTCTAAATCATCGTGAGGCACCACCACTCGCGGTTCATCGTGAACATTAAAAGCCAAATCCATAGCCGGCAACCACTTCACAAACCCCTTCATCATCCCCTGGGTTGCCGCAATCTGCCAATCCGCCGCACCACCCTCTCCAATCTTCCGCACCTCCCCATTCCTGATTAGGACCCCCATTAGATTATTACCGTATCCCAATGCCTCCTGCGCCCTCCGCCGTATCGTCTGTGGTTTTAGCCCCCAAAAAGGCGTGAGGGAATGGTGTATAGTATCATATTCGTCAATCATCACCACGCCCTTCTCCTTCGCAAACGCATACCACTTGTCGAAATTCGGGGGAGGCGGAATGCCATATCTCCTCCTATATTCCGTGATTGCTTCCCCGAGGGTCTTCGATTGACCCGCCAATTTACGCTCGAATTCCTTCTCGTTGTCTTTGATCAACTGCCATACTGGATGGGAGTCGCCCACCCTCGGAGGCTCAGCCTTTGGTGCGTCTGCGGGTTTTCCGGGCGAGGGCTTGAGGATGTTGGGCACGTTGTCGGGGGATAAAGGGGGGAAGGAGGTGCCGCGGAGGTAGAAGAGGGAGATGGCGAAGACAGAGACGATGCCGAGCAGGAGGAGGAATTGTCGTGATCGCATTCTTCGACGTGTGAGGAGGAAGATGGTTTTTAGGGATGGCAGCAGACGCTTCGAATCTTCATGGTTTGGGGGGATGCGATAAGAATTCGAGGAGTTGGATCTTGAGCGTTGCCGGGGCATCGTATTTTGGGATGGGATTGGAGATGCGCCCGACCCCTGTCGATGATTTGACAGGACAGGCTTCCCTGGGACGAATTTAATTGAGGGGCATTTAAATCTTTACATATATATCGTCTCGCTGCACCAAGTATTTCTCAAGGTTGCGGTTTTGTAAGGGGTACGTGGTTCTTCGAGTCTCATAATGCGCTACGTCCCTCGACCCTGCGTTTCTGGTGCTGGTCTAGGATTGGCTATCAACTGTTTACATCTCAACTCTTCTGTCTCGGTGAATGAAATAATTCTCGGTTCCCCTTTATGGATGGTTGCTAGGGCAGCTCTCTTCTACCAATGCTTCCACTTGCGATTGGAGCAAACTCAGTAGCTAACCTTAACCCAAGCTATTAGATTGGGCGTCTTCATATTCCACAATGACACCTCAACCCTTTTCTCCCCTAAAGAACACTTAAGTGGACATTGCCCCAAGAACACCTACTTCTTTTTTGGTTTTACGACAAGGAGTCCTAAATGATTGAGGAGCTTCACTTTCTTTGCCATTATTCGAGAGAAGAACCTGGAAGGGGTGTTCGTTTCCGGGATTAATCACTAGGTCTATCAATCACCCCCGCGATTCTTTTCGAAGACGATAATAACAATGGGGAGGGGGGCTTGTTTTCTGAGAGTGGTCAGAATAATGTATTCCCTTCATAATTCATCTCTGGAGGACAGAAAGTTCTCGTCGAGACAGAAGAAGCGACCTCGACGCTTGTCTGGTCGTGACGTGGTTCGGCTATGTCTCATTGACAAGGAAGGAAAAATTGGACTTGACCTTGACTTGAACCTGTTCTTTCTTTCTCATCCCAGGTGTAGGTAAGACGGAAGGAAGGATTGAACAAGGTTGAGTTCCTCTTGCAACCCTGCTTAAAATTCCAGCGCAAGTCGCCTAACTTATAGTTACTTGTTGATCTGGGTGTCCTCATTTGAACTTTCCGAACCCTCACAGTATAGAGTTCCAATTTTATCACTATTCGGGCTAACCATTCATTAGTAAAAGCCCGCTTGGAGGAACCCAAGAGTCTCACGGAGAGAGTCTTCTCTCGTTTGGCACCTTCCTTTTAAGTCAACAATTGTCTGTAAAGACGTGCATTCGGGGTAAAAATATTGAAAATCAATAGGCACAGTGGAAGGTTTCAAACAAGGCAAAATCTTCATAAACGGAGTTTGTATTCCTCAGCCTTGGATCGGGACGTAGGAGGCAATTCTCTCGGACTGTGAACACTCAGTTTGGTCCTACTCGGGCATTGGCACTGTCACAACGTCTCAAATCTGCTACTGATAGAACCCGTTTTTGTAACTAAGATAATCAAGACAAGCTGTACTAACACTCAGATAATTAACGCTCAGCAATTCTCCTCGTTCGCTTATTTTCGCACGACCAATGTAGAAAACTTGGGTGTCAGACCAGAATACCCTGCCCAAAACTCCTCTCCCAACAAGGCAATTCCCTCGTCAGAGGGCTGTAATACGTCCCACTCAATCGGTCCAGTCATACCACCCTCCCTCGCAGCAGCTTCGTACACGCTTTGCTTTAAATGGCGACTTTCGAATTGAAATGGGCGATCTTGACGGACCGCAACACGGAATTTGTACCCTTCGCCTGATACTAGTCGTTCGAAGTAATCTACGTGGAAGTCGTAAGGGCCCTCATCTTGTAAGAAACCCTGGTGTTTCCGCACAAATTCATCCATATTCTCAACAGGCTCTGGGGCAATCCCCACAAACACGCCACCGGGCTCGAGGTTGGCGCTGATGCCGCGGAAGACCTTAACCATTTCTTCCTTGCTCGAAGCGCAAGTTAATAGCCAGACTCCAGTGACCATAGGAAACGGTCCCCCCAAATCGCTGGTCCTCAAATCTAGCGCATCGCCGACTAA
This sequence comes from Hymenoscyphus scutula, assembly GCA_001399465.1. Lineage (NCBI taxonomy): Eukaryota > Fungi > Ascomycota > Leotiomycetes > Helotiales > Helotiaceae > Hymenoscyphus > Hymenoscyphus scutula. The sequence goes on from LKTO01000098.1 coordinate 54,495, forward strand.
AAACTTGAGCTGTTTCCCTGGCGGCAGTTTGCCGGAGTTGGCAGCTTCGATCATGACGGTGCTGATATCGATACCCGTTACCTCTGTCGCGCCCCATGACGACAAAAGGTTGGCATAGTAGCCTGTACCGCATGCTAAGTCAAGGATTCTGACGTTTTCGCTTTTCGCTATGAATGACTTCGCTAGCTCCCGAAACGCCGCAGTCTCTGTATACTTGATGAGAGGGAATTGTTTGATATCCGTGTATTGCGATCCAATCGAGTCGTATTCGGGTGGTTGTGAGTTGGCCATGATTGAACTCCGTTGTAGAAGAGCTTGCAACTTGAATTCAAAGTATTGTTTGAAAGTGTAGAAAGCAATGGGTACTTCTGGTGGGGATTTGTTGGCATATATATATGCTCAATTGATCGTGAAACCTTACATTCCACCTTGCACCACCCACGGATCAGTGAAAAGTTAGTAAGGAAGCACTGCATCACAACGATGCCATCATCTGCCACCAAAAAATTCCCTCAGATATTTCACAGACTCTTATCTAGCTTCATGTTGTGGATCCATCTCCCGAGTCCCCTCCGTATTCGGTTTTTATCAACAGCGTTCACATTACTGACTTTGTAGGCAGAGAGAGAAGGGGAAAAAGGGGCCTGAAGCATACACGCGATTGCGGCATCATACCGACAAATCCAGACACCAGCATTTGATCCTTACCCAAACTCAACGACTTCTCGAAGAATGCTGCTAGAGTCACTGTCAACAGCTGCTAACCGTGTCCCCGTTTCACACCAAAACCCATGCTTTTGGTCACACGATTCAACCTTGTAGATCACTTTTAAAATTTTATTCCTTCTTAATCATTATCTATTATAGTAATGATAAACTTTTCTTCAATTTACATTTCGCCTTATAAAACCTCTCCTCTTAGTGTTATCCAAATCACGACTCTGCCCGTGCCACACTTCATAAAGAATCCTGTGTATAGGAAAGATATATAATACCCGAAAGAATACTAGAAAGTAATTGTAGAGACTTTGGTTCATAGGCGTATCTTTACTACGTCTTTCTAAACTAGGCAAAATGGCGTTTTTTGGTGGGGTTGTACAAATCGCTTAACAGTTGTTGACTAGTACCGTATCACTTTGCTGAAAAGTAGTTTCCGTCCATGTTGGAGGCAACCCTTTCTTAAATGCAAGATTATGCTTTGTTAATACGAGAGTAATATCATTCAAATCTAATCCACTATTTAGGAGGGATTTTCTTAGATGTGATCTTGACCATTTCCAATGCTTTCCGTCGAAGTGATGTCTTTACCACGTAATATTGAGTAAAGCGAGTAAAGCGAGTAAAGCGGGGGTCAGGATCAGAAACGGTCAAAGTTCTATTGGTGCTAAGTCTAAAATACTCTTGTACTAATCGAAAGAAAAGAACAAGGGCCACAAGCTGAGCGCATCTCGAACAGTTTTGAATGCAGACATCAACTTTGTCAGCTCTATACCTAACTTCTTACGACGAAAGGCCTCAGCCAATGTTGACGCAGCCGAACCTAGAGTTAGAGCCATCCAATTGGCCCGCTGTTTTGAACCTTAGCACAGACAGATTAAAGGATAACTCACAGTTTTCTTGGAAAGGTCCTGCATAACATGAATTTGGCATATGTTGGCACGTGACATGACCAATCGAACGTCGTGTCGTGGTGCAGGTAATGGCGGAGCACATCAGTCTTCGTTGATATATACACCTGCTCAACAACCCATATGATTCCAGACATCACTCACACACCACATTTTCATCAAGGACAATGGCTCCGCGTCTTGGGACCACTCTTCGTGTGAGCAATTACTCATTTCGCCTGGTTGAAAAACTTGGCGATAAGACTGTCTTCAGCCCCGTGTTCAAGGCCGAGGTCTTACCTGGCGTTCATTCCCTTCTTCCAAAAAATCGATGGTACGTCTATAACTCAGTTGCATCTAGGAGTTTGTGCTAATTCTCGTACCAGGGCTGTTGTGAAAAGCGCCGATCTTGAAAATCAGACTCAGGTGGACTGCCTCGTAAAGGAATACAAGTATTACAAGAGGCCTTCCATCGAATCGTCCAGGAACTTTCGAAAGTTGTGTGACATTATTAACGACCCTATAAGTTGGACGGCTCAAAAGCCCTTCTGTCTAGCCTTTGAATGGATGGATACGACTCTGGCGGAGGTTCCTTCGAGGAACATATGAAAGATCTTATATTAGTCTCAAATATTGTGAAGGTATGCTTGGAAGCGTTTGTCGAACTAGAAAAAGAGCACCTTGTTTATTCAGGTATGCTATTCAACCCTAGAGAGTTCTATCGTCATTCACTAAGCAGAGCAGACTTGAAACCTGCGAATGTTCTTATATCTGGGGTCGACGGGCTGTCTAAAGTCAAAATCGGAGACTTGGGACTAGGTACGAAGCACACATCGCAGAATTGGGTTACGCTAATTTTCTATAGCGGGACCAGAGGGCAGCAATCCACGCTAGGTTCAGCCCGAAGCATTTCGTGCTCCTGAGGTCTGGACACGGGTGAGCTGCTTCCATAAAGCCGATGTATGGTCTATTGCTGCTATGGTAAGTTGCCGGCCTCTCATTCTTACATAAACTAAAGAAGGAAGATATTACAACAGTTTGATCCCAATATCCTAGGCAATGCCGACAACATCGACAAGACGATTATTCACCCAATAGCATGGTGCCTAGCGAAGATTATGCTCCTCTTCGATCCATTCTGTAGCTCGATTCCTCCTCCTTCTGACGTCGATAAGACCTTACAGGACTATATCAAGTTAGCTCAAAGCCTTACGATAACACAAGCAGAGGAGGATTCGGACGAATTACTTTTGCAGATTCCATCATTTGAGGTGTGGGCTGATCTAGCTATGGACGCCGGTATCCCGAAGGTCGTGCTAGACGTTATACGCCTTTTGGCCGTTCCTAACCCGACGAACAGACCTTCAGCTCTGTAAGCTCTTCAATCACCGGAATATGAGGCCCTCCAGAAAGCGGCCGCCGCGTATGTAAACTAGGATCCTCTCTTAAGATCTGGTATACGATGATTCCAAATGGGCACTTGGGTTCGAGCTGATGCAAAGATGGAAAGCCCCGGAGGGCATGTTTAAAGAAGCTCTGCGGAAGCAATGCCCAAAAGGACTACTCCTATCGTTCTGGTTGTGAGGATTTGTCAAATTCCCCAAGCGCCTTGCTAGAACCTCCCAGTCACATTGAAACAGGCGGAGGTACACAAGTCAACTACAATTTAACGCTTGGTTCCTCTGTTTGCCGCAGACTTTTGAGTTCTTCCAGACAAGACAAGTTCAATCCTTATTACAGTATCAGCTTTTTTAGATGGATTTTGCCTCCGTCAACGGATTTCCAACTATGGATTTCGGGTTATACATTTTGAGGAATATGTTATAGAACGAAAGTGATAGTAAAAGTTTCATCGCAACTGAGCTCGAAGCGCCTCTGAAAAACCATCTCTGACGGCAGCAACGGCACAAACTCAGCATCACCTTGGAAATAATATTAAATTTCGTAGTGAGATAGTATCAGATTGCTTCACGTGACAACAGTACCTCGCTTAGACGCTATGCGCTGCCCACCAAACATGCCTTTTCAACATCACCAATTTCGTTTTCCGACTCTCCACCAGATATTACTTCAATTATACTGGCACCTGTTGCTTCTTGGCATCTCCACTAGGTTAATGGCCTCATAATCCGCCAACTACGAGACCAGATTGTGATATCCTCTACAAGTTGTCGCTCCCGCAAACGAAGTTCAAAATATTATGAAGTCAAGATAAGCTGCAACGACGACATGGAATAGGAAAAGTCGCCAGCTTGAAGATCGGCGAATATGGGAGCAAGGATGAGAAGTGGAAGCCTATAGTGTAAGCTTACAGCAGATTTGGGTGGTTGTGTCTATGTCGCTGATCACGATTTCAAAGCAGCCGAAGAAACGAGAGTCAAATACTTCACCAATTCGGACCATCGTCAACTCTCGCCAAGCAACTCCAGGAGTGCCCGGCGACAGCACGCACTAACACATACCATACGTCTAACGGCGTACCTTTCCACGCAATCTGCGCTAGAGGGGCGCCGAAGCCTCAGTCGACGGTGCCCTAGCCATCTTCCAAGGACGAGAAGATTGCGCACCATGTACAATGCATCAATACTAACACAGCCCACTCGATCAGCTATAAGTGATGCCTCTGTACGGATGGAAAGGGAAGCAAGGAGAGATGATCACTCAACAACAAGGAAGCTATTTCAGAGTTATTAATACTGGAGTATAATATCCTTTCTCCAGCTTCTTCATATGCCTATGATGATTAAAAAATCACGATTTTCTTTACTATTATGACCTCTAAGAAAGAAGAGAACATTTTGCTTATTATAGTAACCTACCACAATTACTTCAACTTGATGTTTATATTAAAGAATTCACTCAAAAAGATAAAAATACTCCTTTTCCTGTGCGACATATCCAACAACGTCCTGGAATGGAAACAAGTGTTAACAAGCTTGCAAGGCTTGGTCAAGAACAATAATACGTGAGCCTCATTGAGGGCGGTTCAGTGAAGCATTTCCTAATGCTTGCATCTACCTTGCTATCACCTGACAAAGGGATTCCTGGTCGAGAAACTGAGGCTCTAGCTGTGTTAGTAGGTAGATTCTAGAGTTTTTCGCAGCTGCGCCATCAGACTCTCCGTTCAAGTATAAGAGGGCAGCACTACCCTCTCCAAACTACTTCCCTCCCAGTTTTCCTTTCCGTTTTATCAGATGTTCTCACAATTCCATTCCATTGCGAAGATAGCATCTGCAACATCCGACTCAATAAGGTACTGTGACGATCAACGCGCACTTCACGCCAACATTAGCGTGAAAAGGACTCAGAAGACCTGTGTCAATTTGACCGCCACCTCCAAGTCAAGGGAGAGGCAGGCATGCCCTCATGGGGGTTTTCGAGGTAGGATGTCCAGATGCAGTATTATGAGTCTTGCTGATCATGGAACAGATCGGCCAATTGTGATTGACGATGATGTGTGTTCGCCAAAACGGACGGCTTCCACTCAGGGACCAATCAACGAGAAGCACCGAATCAGAAAGAGAGCCCGAAAATTAAGAGGATCGCTTCAGACCGTCCGCGAACCCGTGAATGAGTTCAGCCGATTGAGGGAGCTCGTGCGGTCGAGTGAAAAGATTGTCGTTAGTAGCGGGGCTGGCATCTCCGTCAGTGCATGCTGTGAGTTGAAGCTCGTTTGTAAATTCCTTTACTTTCTCGATATAATAAAGCTATTAAACCGAGACTAAAAAAGAAAAAGTAAAGTCGGGATTCTCGCAAATTTAAATGTATAGACTACCTTGTATTCATGTCCTAGATAACAACCACTATTGGATTTCTAAGATGAGCCTAGCACTATATCGAGGGTTGAAAAATTGACACTCTTTTCCCATTGTATGATTTTCCTCTCTCCGTGGCAGAAGGTTAAACCAGAACAACCAAATACGAATACATAGCAAGGGAAGATTGAAGTTACTAGAGATGTGCTAGGAAATTCGAGGACGAGAGAAGCTTTAACACCTTCCAGGCTCCTCTTTGGGAAAAATCGTAGATTCTTGGAAGATAGACCTTGATTTAGAAGTCTGTGGGTGGTACACACGAGGACTCAGATTAGGAATCTGAGGGGATCTAGAAGAACCCTTAATTAGGCAACATGCGTCGAAAAGAAGTGTTGAGAATAAACCATATTGTTATAGAATATACTAGGATTGAGTCAAGAAGAGAATTTTCGGTGAGTGATTGAACAGAGGCATGGTATATAAGAAGAGTTTAGGAGTTGAGGTCGAACAAATCAACCAACCACCTCAACATTTCCGAAATCGAAAAACGACGGCTTACCCATAATGGCTCCTCCTACAAGAGAAACTCTCACTACAAACAAGACCCCCAAGTTTACTCCAAACGACCATCTTCAGGAAAATCTACGATTCTTTGGTGGGTTCAGTCTCAGGCGAAAAAATGAGGCAACCTTAGACGAGTATTTCTCATTCAAGCCCCCTTCCTCTGCAGCGTCACCAACGCCCCCAGCCCCGAATTCCAATGGGGGGACCCATACCGCCACAATTCCAATCGAACAAAAAAGACTCAAAGACTGGCTTCACTGGGTAGAGTCACATAATGTCTTTGCCAAAAGCTTGTTGCGGTGGATGAAGGATGGAAGTCACCAAGAACTGCCGCGAGGAACTCCCGTTCAGCGGCAGTTTCAGAAAAGTGTCAAACAAATTATTTACTTGTTTGGCTTTTTTGTAAAGGCTATTTGGTTAAGATCCCATTTCGACAAAGGTGAGTATTCCCTCAACCAAGACTGCGAACGAGTCCAAGCCAACGCTCGAGGGGTAATACAAGACTTTGAGCGAATAAACAACTCGGGAGAATTTGAGAATCTTCTAACAGAAGTTGACCAAACGGAGAGAGAATCACCACCGCAACATCGTTGTTTGTTGGAACTTGGGATACAGGTTGTTCTGTGTATGACTTGGAAGAAAGGGGAAGTCGAAGGGGATCTCACCGACACCGCCGTGCATGAGGTGATCAACCAAAAACGCAACACTTTACGAAACGCATTTTCTTTATCCTGTTGGCCAAAGAAATATGTCGGCAAAGGAAAGAGCTGTCACGTTGGTCTTCCAGCCAAATTTTACATTGGTAGAAGCAGAGATGGGTCCTATCTTCTTGTGGCAACTTCACAACCGAAAAACTTCTCATGGGACAATAAAAGTAGTGGTTTCCATTGTTTCATCCGCCAAAACCGCAAAGACTACATCAGAAGGGCCTTAGCCGAAAAAAACTTCACCATCCCCCAACTCGCAGAACTCGATGTGCCAAAATGGATGCTTGGCAATGGATACCAGAACTAGGAAGACGTTAAGGAGGATGCTGAAAGCGCTGGCCGGGAATCAATTGGCCCTGGTAACGCCTATTCATCTGAAAGTGTTATCGGGAGCGGAGAGCCAGATCCGCCCTGTGCAGAATGCTGTGTTGTACACCGGCCCAGGCACTCTGTTCCAACGTCATGTCTGAAAATGTATGGGCATCTTTTGCTGTGCTGAAGATGCTTTTTTCGCATATTGGGTTCAAGACGACACTGCTGGACCGATATTAGAATCTCGATGTTGTATGTTGGGTTGGAGGAAACCTCTGTGGATCGTCAACATCTTATAAAAGGTCAGAAATCATTGGTTGTGCAGACGATGAGCAGTCGTGGGGAAGGGAATTTCTTGATGGTTCTATTAACATGTAGTTAATTGTATTTACTTCTTCAATTGATTCCTAAAAATGCTCTCACCTTCTCACCTAGCGCAATAGTTCAACCTGGGAAGAAGTCACAATTTAGGAAGATGGCCACAATGAGGAGGCGACTTTTTTTGGTTAAGAAAACGTACCAGCTTGGTGAATGCCGATTCTTGCTTGTAATAACTAACAATTTCATCTTTGTGTTGCAAAATTGGCCATCCCTGAATTACAGCCTGTCGGCTTCCAGGTGTTGGTTATCACCGTCACGTGGAAGTCCGTAGCTCCTTATCCTTTACATACTTGAATTGTTCCTATGTAAAATGTAGAACGTGCGACAGCGAGAAGCGGCGACAGTGAGTACGGACGCGTACCTTGAGCCTTGAAAGCCCTGTCAATTGAAATGTTTTTGATTCAGTATAACCTTACTTAGGTCATAGACTACATACAAGACCACCAATAACGCCAAGACCTTCGCTTTCTGTCCACCACCTGCACATTACGTGAAGCATCTTCTTCCTCTGCTATACCAACTGAAGCATTTTCTTCATGTACCGCACCAACTGAAGCAATTTCTTCATGTACCACACCAACTGAAGCATCTTCTTCCTCAACCACACCAACTGCAGCATCTTCCCCGAAAACAAGGGGTATTCCCTACCACGTATCTTGATGGAACAATGTTCTTGGGAAGCCAAATGAAACAGCGGTCCACCCTGTAACATAGCTCAATCCCTTAACATTCTCCAAAATTTTATTGCCGTATGCCGAGGAGCCGTTATCGCAAACAGGACTGCTGTTATCTCCTGGGAAAACCTCTGCTCTAGTTCCAAGGGAGACGATCGGTGCAGCCATGTCGTCCAGATAAGTGCATTCAGTTTGATGTAGCACTGCATAGTCATCCTCATCAAAGTCCACATCGTCAAATTTCACCCCTTCGTCCTTTGCGAGTTTTGCCTCTTCTTGGTCCACCAGAACAGACAGCTCATCTTCTGGCACATCGCCTGTTTTCAGTGCATAGACGCGGCCTGCAAAATCCATAACAACAATCCAATTCGTTGGGTTTCCTATGAATCCCCCTTTGACAACTCGACCAAGGGTAATGACAGGGTAGGGAATCTTTCTTCTTTGTGCTCCATTGTCTATTTCATCCCTGGGTGTGGTATCAAGCCAGACGCAATAAGCAATCGTACCCCAAAGCATTTGATGTTCTGTCGGCTCTTGGATGAAATTTTCAGGATCTAATGGTGATATTCTCATCATAAAGTGGTCCGTGATATCTGGGAAAGGGAGCTGTGTACAATCGAAAGCTTGGCTGATATAGAGATTGAGAAGGAAGAGCATTTCAAGCTTGGGACGAGATTGACAAGCATATCTCCAAGCATTTTATGAACCCTTTCCTGGAGGATTTCTCTTTCGCAGAACCAATCAAGCCCATATTTGATTTCTATCTCTTTGGAACAATTTCCGCACAAGTGTGCTATTCTTAGGTTAGTGATATAATAGATAGCGGGGCCATCTAACATATCATGTGGTGTTGGAAGATTGTCCCTTCCCTCCTTAGGCAGGTGTTCACAAAGAGCTTCACGCGCGCGAGCGATGATGTCATGATTTGAGGTACCAGAAGTGGAAGCTGGAGAGGTGTGTTGGGCTTGAGTTTGAGGCAGCGATATGTCTTTGTGGTTCGTTTGGTGTATTTTCACAGTGGGAGTAGGGGATGTAGGTTGAAAATCATCCTTGGTTGGTGATGGAGTGTATTTCCAGTTTTTGTGTTTGCGTAAACTGGTCTCGTTCGGTTCGCTCAACATCTGCTTAAAAGGCATCTTTTCTGTTGACAGAATTTGTTCTTAGCATTTGGTTGGGGAGAAATTGGTTGGGGAGAATGCGGTTATTTATATAAAGGATGACTGAATGAGTCACGAGCTAAAATTTGTAGTCCTTCCTTTGCTATTCACAACTGGAACGTGGTTGTTACTTCACCGAAATGTTGACACAACGCTGTACTTCTAGAAGCTTATTTCTAGAAGGACATAAGACATCGTTATTCACCACAGTCTAAGATACATCGTCTAGCAAATTAATAATAATTATTGCTAAATCAAAGTAGCCTTAGAAAATGCAAATTCACTATTCCACCACTGATAAAGCATCAAACTAAAGTTTCTGACCTAAATCATATTTACAATTTTATGCGCTTAAACATAACTCATGTCGAATTCTAGCGAAGCCTAAGTTGTCTTTCTTGCTACCACCGACATATAAGCACTCCTCTCTGTTTTACTTTAGCTAGAGTTACTATTTTCAGCTTTTGGAGTCATCATTTCCAGATTCTCAAACTGTGACGCCACATTGTACTAATGTTTATTTATCTTAATCAGTCTCAATTACTAGAATTCTTCCTAGATAAATTTATCGTCTGCGGCAGATACTCTCTCTTCCCCTCCCCCTCCCCTTGTCAAAGCATCCTCCCATAAAATCCTATAGAATCTTAATATACAGATAAAACTATAGATGACGTAAGGGAAACCAGGCTACAAACAAGTTTCAGCCTCTGCCTAGCCTAATTTAGAAGTTGATTACTATTAACTATTTAACCCTTCTTGTCTTCTCTCATTCACTTTTTCCTGTACATACGAACCCCTACTCTCTCTTTTACTTACCTTTCCTTCATGCCTGCTAATATATATACTTGGTGAATAGAGGTATATACCTTCTACACCGAATTTACTTCTTCCTCAACTTCAATTCTAGTATTTCCACTCCCGCCACCGATTCTCCAACTAATTTTTCAAAACGGTAATTAACTGTTTTATTTTCTAATCTCTCTAAGATACCTTAAATACCCTTTAATGACACCCTAGTCTTTAGAAGCGTGAATCTGTCAAATTTCAATATTTCTATTAGTGAACTTACACCTTTTTTACTATATCTACATCTATTTTTCAATAAATCAAACGCCTAGTCTTATTCTCAACTATAAACCTCTACTTCCAATATCTAGCCTACTAGATTAATCAAAAAAGCTATACGTAAGTAGCCCTTAAAGCCTTATTATATACTAATTTACTATATTAGAATAAAGATATTACAAGCTTTATATAGAAGTATAAAATAAAAAAGAAATGCGAGTTCTACACCTACTAAATAAAAGCACTCACCCTCTCACGAGTTAAGGAGGAAGTTAGTATGAAGTTAGTATAAAGTAAAGTTATAAGTAGTAAACTTTAATAATTAAGCAGGCTAATAAGGAATTAAAAATACTATGAATTTACGACCTAAATACCCCTGTTTTAACACTTTCACCCTCTGAAAAGAGAGGTGTCTGATTTTAAGGGTATTTGAGGTATTTACGATTCTTTTTTTTGGCGTATTCGAGGAGTTTCTTATTAATTAGGGGGTCAAACTGTCATTTACCGTTTTAAAAGAATGCCAATTCCCCAGCCCCCAAATTACAACAAAATCAGAAGTACCAAGCACAACCTCTCAACCTCTCAACCCCTCACAACCACACATCAAAAGGATCTCCTAACCCTTACCAACCAATCCAAAACCCCAACCACTCTTCAGACACACCCACTCCCACCTCCTCATCCTAACACATTTTCTCACGAGTCACCCCGCCTCCCTCCCCCCTCACTCCCAAAATTTATCAAAACATAAACTATCTACGTAATTAATTAAAATCACCTCAACCAAACAATGCATCGACAGTAGAAACGTGTACAAACTGTGTATACCCACCGCTACACCCATCTATCATCCTCAGTTGACTTCACATTTTCTACCTCTCTTCGCTTATTTTCAGTTAATAAAATCCTCAGGGTACTAATGAGTGGGAGGAGCTTCATGACAAGTGCAGACATCGAAACAGACACAGGAACAGACACAGACACAAAAGGACTCTATGAGTTGAGAGGACAGTGAGCAAGAATTCACATAGTGTTCACAACGTAGGATACAGAGTCCATTCACCACCCCACCAGCAGCAGTAGTAGGAAACAAGCACCAGCACCACACACCCCCCACAAAGAGAGCAAGCAACTTTCCCCACAAACGAAGCAAATACAAGCAGCAAAGGGAAAAAAGCAAAAAAAAAGCAAAGGCAAAAGTCTCCAATCTATCGACGCTAAGCCATCCCACAGCCACCACCCTAATCCCCAACCCCCAACCCAAGCCCAAACCCCCTATTCAATCTTCGTCCCCGGCGGAGTCCCCGGCCCAACATATCGCCAAATACTCTTCACCATACCACTCATACCCGTTAAATCGTTATGGCTCGAAAGGAAATCGAATCTAAAAAATTGCCCCACACCCATTAGTATCAATAACATACACATCTATCTCCCGAGCTCCCATCACTGATCAGATGGATTCGAGGAGTGCCTTCTCGAACCTTTTCCATTGAGCAGACTTGGTGTCATTCAACCGCGCCATCGCATCATACGTCGAAGGCGTCATTTCCATCCTCTCCCCCCCTCGCAGGAGGTCCCCCGTACGTGGGAGGTTGGGTTTGCGTCCCGTTACGACGTGGAGGTTGAGGTAGTAGCGGCCGCTTCCGAGTTCTTCTATTTCGACGGGAAGGAGCTCGGCTCGGAGCTTGAGGTTAATTGTTAGAAAGTTTAACTTTTCAGATGGCGTGTTGAAGTACCTTTGGGATTGAGTTTTGAAGCTCGAGTTTGTAGAGTAAGAGATGTAAGAGCTGTTGGCCGGAAGAGGTCGGACCACCGATTGGCAAGGGAATGGTTACCTCTTTAACATCATAAAAACTAGGTGATATCAGCGGGGGCGATGAAATTGTCAAAGTGATAAAACTAAATTTCGACTCACCCGGCACCCTCTAACCACTCCTTCAACATAGCAGCTGGTATTCCATCTCGGGGTCGTAAAGTGGCTTTCAACTCCTCGTCAACTCTCTCTGACCAGCCTGGAACGTTGTTTGCCATGTCAGAGTCCACATAATTATGGTCAAACCGAGTAGGTTGGGTCTTTTGTGGAATGATGGGTTTACGACATGGCCCGACGAAGGGGGTACGAGGTCTAGGATCAACTTCGAGAAATTCAACAACACCATCTGGTTGCAGTAACCTGACAAGCGTTAGTCAAGTATTCCTTTGAGTTGAATTGATAGTATGCTTCGTTTCGAGAAATGTTCCGGGATTCAAGTCCAAATCCGAAAAGCAACATATGTAACAGGAGTCCTTGGAATAAAGCTTTGGCACAATTTGGTGAAGCAAAACTTTGGGGTGCTTCACTTACATTCGAACAGAGTCAAGGAAACCTTTATAACTTTCAACCTTCCCAAAAAGTTGTCGTCCGCGCACAAGACTATAACTTGACATCGGAAGCGGATTGGAATGATCAGTAAGAGTATTGATATTTCGAACAACGAATTGAGGATTGAGATCAAGTGGTTCGGTTCTCGCAAAGTAGTCTTCTCCCTGTTCCTGCGAGCTAGCACTCATGAAATCCCTGACTGATTATCAGCAAGTCTCCCATAAAAAATGAAAAGACGCATACCGAAGAGGAACATCCTTGTGAACGCATAGCCAATGGTTCGTATCATCCACCCCATGGACAACCCAGTTAGGATTCGCTGACTTGACTTGGAAACACCATGTACCACTACCACAACCCAAGCAAAGAATTCGAGGGGGGCCTCGAGGAGGCGTAACGTAGATTCTATCAGGCGTTGTTTCTATATCAACTGCTTTCGATGAAGCAGGGGATTGGAAGATCCAGGATGTGAGGTGGTGCTCTCTCAATGTGCCCTCCTCAACAACAACTGATATCTTGCCATCCATCTCTTCTAGGATAATATCACCCATCTTGTCTCTAAACTAGTAAGACAGACAGAATTAGCCAAGATTTTTGATTGGACGGAAGCACCCGATGAGATACAAGACTAGCTGGGTGAAGAGGCACTTACATCATGGTGATATGCTTTATTGATGACTCTTAAGAGTTGAGTAGCAGTCATATCTTGAGGTCTTGGTGGGATGTTAAGAGTACTTTCGTTGACAAGCTCACCATACTCATTGTAAACCATCGGGTTAGAATCTTGATCGATTGGTGTGCTAGCAGAAGAGAAATCCTCTGAACATTCTTGACCCGGCGTTGGCAATGCCGTCGATTGTTCAAGTTCCTCCGGTGCAACGATCTGTATCAAAGCTGGCGAGCTACGACAAGAAGGGTCCCTGATTGCCGATCTCTTTGACCGGTGTGGTAACTCCATGACAAAGCCATCCATCCTACCTGGGAAGTCTTGTTGTCCGTCGAACGTGACCGGGATGGAGAAGTAGTCGTTGCTGGGGGAGAGCTTGCTCTTGGGGGTTGGAAGGATGGTATCAACCGAATCTGGAGAGTAGCAATCGCATGTCGGTGTTCTGGGAGATAGCTTTGGGAAGGTAGGGTTGCCGGGGGTGAGGACTCCAAAGGTGCCTGGCATTTTCGAAATTGTGGAGCTGACGGCTCAGGCTTTTGGTGACATATGGAAGAGGATGTATTGTATCAAGTAGGTTGGATCGAAAGGGAATACTATTGTAATCTTGTTTAGCTATTGTCACAAGAAACTTGCTCAAGCGCGACCCGTATACCTGGAGGGGTGGGCTCATGAATAGAGACGAGGTCGAGGGCTTCAAGGACATGAGTGACGAACCTAGCCAAGAGGTTACACAATTACTTGTATTCTATCAACCTGAGTGTAAAGTTGAGAAGATTCCATCAAAGAGAATTTGAGCTGTGTCTGTTTGTGCGGGTTGGTTGGTACGTATCAACTTGAGAAAAAGTTTGTTGAGGCCTTGGTTGATGATTTCAATTATCACAAACGGGAAAGAGCAACCATCTTCAAGTAGCCCACAAGACTTAAGCGCCAAATTGCCAAGTTGATCTTTGCAGACATACAGATGGAAAAAACAGAGTTGGAATTTATCGCAAAAAAGCAAGAAACAAGCCTATTATATATCTTCTTTGTTGGCAAGAAACGTTGTGCTGGCTTGCAAACCGCACCAAAAGATGCAGGTACGGAGACTTGCATACCTAGGTACCAGAAACACCACCACTGCCCGAATCCTGATTTTCAAAATCCAAAACAACACAAATCACCAGGAAGTTGTGCGGAAATCATTTGAAAGATCTTGGAACCACTTGTTTAAAGTCGAGACGCAAACCCTCCAACAGACTTCGAGAACTTCATCAACGGCGCACTAGCTAAAAGTTGTTCCTCTCCCGCCGTCTTAAACATCGCCTGTCCCTTCTCCGAAGAAGTGTGCAAATCAACCGCAGCTTGATTCGCATAGCTACACGTAGATAATTTTGGAATCAGAACATGTCGACTCCTCATAAAGCGGGGATAAAATGGGTGGGGTTCAGGAAAGCGCAAACCTCTCCAACATAATTATTTCTTCCACTTTCGTCTCTGAGTTGGTAGATCGAAGGATTTCGTATTGCAGAGTATCGGGTTCGTTCTCCTTAACATACTTGGCCAGATCTCCAATTAATTCAATGACCTGCGGAATTTATCAGCGGGTGTTGAAGTAAGGAGGGTGCCTCGGCTCACTCGGTCAATCTTCCCCTCATTTGGGGTCAGGATAGCGACGAGGTGAATGGGTGCCATTGTGATGATGTTTGATGATTGAGTTCGTGGGAGTTGTTCAAGTGGTTTGCGAAAGGGTTATGGAGGGGTCGGGGTATACATATATAGAGAGAGAAATTCCTTAGGTGTAGGTAGAGTAATCATCCCCGATCGTGTCGGGGATAATTACGGAGGTGTTGTGTAAGACTCATCATCTTTTATTATCGGTCACCGTACTCGTGTATATATGTCAACTGTCCCATAGAGCCTCGGCAATATCAGAAAAGAATCACAGAGGATTAAATTTCGTACCTAGGCAGCCAATTGACTTTGTTTTATGGTGGAGTAAAGCTGGCCGGTACCTCGGTGATACAAATCCCTGCGGATCTAAGGTACTGGCCAATCAGACCCGACCTTCTGGAATATTTTTATATTTCATGAAAAGAGAAGTCGAATATACGAACAATTTCAGATATATACTTCAGAGACCTCGGCATGAAATGATACGAAAGTGTTATAAAACCTTAGGGTTTTCAGTTATTCAACCTAATTCCAACTGTCCTTTTAAAACACACGACGTTCATCATCACCTGTCCTTGAATAGCATAACAATAGTATCTTTCAAATCCTCATCTAAAAATAGCAATCCAAAATCCTTCAAACAATCAACAAACTCATCTGAAAACATGCTAATAATCCCAAAAAACAAATCTCAAATTCTTAATGAGGAAAATATAATCCGTATTATAAAGCATCTAGAAAATAAAATAGAATAAATTGATGTCAGGCGCAAAGTATCGCTCTATGCATAAACTTATTAAAGTAAATAGCCAGGCTTTATTACATTGTCCTAATAGTATTGAACAATAGAATTAAATATATCTATTTACTCTAATATATTCATTCATTACAATTAACTTTATACAAGTAATTAGCTGAAAACCCCTCAGCTCATTAAAGTATTCCACAAAATTTAGAATAAAACAATCGACTTCGAGAAAGTAATTAACGGAAAACCCCTTAACTCATGAGAGTATCCATAGATTTTGAGATAAGAAACTCCCATAAACACTTTCACTACAATATAGTTGAGCCATAGAATACCTCACATCCAACCTCACAGCGCATACCTTAGTAATTAAAGAAAATCCTTCAATAAAATCCCAAAACCCAGAAAACCACACCCACAAAATCAAAAAACAACATCATAAAGGAGAAGCCTCGCACAAAACACCATAAAAATAACATTTCATCACATAAAAAAAAGCCATATAAACAACCCCTCCCCCAAAAAACCATCCAGAATTTCCAGCTCACTGTCCCAACGCAGAAAGAACAGCAGGTCCTCACAACCCTCGCACCTGCCTCAAAAAAACAAACTTTGAAAATCACTGCGACCCAGAAATAAATCAAGGACACCCCAAAATCAATTCAAAAACATCGTGCAAGAAACAACCACATCAACAGGATAACTCTTTTTGGATTTTTCTAAAATAATGGATTCAAGGGGTTCGTTTACACCATGGCAACGCCAGCGCGCAATGTTTTCCACTCGTTTCCACCCGGGCTCGAAATGCGCCTCGAGGAGCGACAGCAACGTGAACGGAGTTAGTCGAAAAACACCAAAATACAACCTCCTGCACACCGAAAAGTTCCCCCCTCCCCTCCGCATTCCTACAAAATTCCCCATCTCCACGACCAAAATCAACACCGCGCAACCGAGAATCACCATGAAGAACTTCCTCAAGGGCTTGCGACCCGGAAAGCGCAGCAGCAAGACGAGAGAGAGGGAGGTGGAGGTTAGACCCAGCACCAGTCGAACCCTCAAGACCAGTTCTAGTCAGAGATCTATCGCGCCTAGTGCGTCGGTGCTGTTTCCTCTTAGTATTTATAGAGATGGACCGTTGACGGAGAGCGAGCAAGCTGCGGTGGATGGGGCGGCTGATTTGATGCCTGCGCGTGAGTTGTTATTCAGGGGGCTTCCGTTTTGTATATGGACTAACTATAGAATGGAAGCAGCAAAGGACGTAAAGTTAAAGGAGCTGGTCGATAACTTGCGCGAAGCCCTCCAAAACCACACCATCGATTCTCAAATCCGCAAGACCATCGAGAAGGAGCTCGCCAAAATGGTCATCAAAGACTCCAGCTGGGAGGCTGTGGTCGCTTCGCACAAGGACAAATTTATTGAAGATGTTTTGGCATCCAAGCAGGAGGATTATGAAAAGAGCTTTGGCTGCTTCAGCAGCGTTGCCAACTTTGACAGACGCATGGACATGACTGCTAGGTGGTATAATAACACCATGATTCATGCGCAAAAACTGCAGACCAACTTCCAACAACTCGAAGACACCAAGGTCATTGAGAGCTTCCGAGCCAGCCAGATGGATAAGGGTGCATTGCACCACATCAGAATGCACTCATATGCTCCGAACAACATTCTCGATCATCCTTGCGCGATTCTGGCACCGTATCCCGATTTGTGGCGGGCCATTAAGCCAGGCCCTCAAGATTTCGTCCCAGGAAAGTATGAAAACCCACTCCAAAAAGATGGAACGATGCTGACCCGGATTTAGTTGGTGGTTAAACCTCTCATGCGCTTCTCGTGACGGCATCATTGACGATCCGCACAAAGAGATAACTCGCTCAACCGAGGGCCTTGTATCCGCAATTGTGCTGAATAATGGAAAGGTCACTGACCAATCCACTTTTGACGAGATTGTATACATTAAAGAAGGTAGCGCTCACGAATCCATCATGTCGGCATCCCTTCTTCAACATGGAGTCCCAATCCGAGTCATTCGTGGCTACGGCCTCGACAATTGCAATTTCGCTCCCAGAGGAGGATTCCGATATGATGGCCTGTAAGTACATGAAACCAACATATCCGATAGCACTTGCTTGACAGCCACTGATGCTTTACATAGGTATCATTTCGTTGGCTACAGCCTCAAAACCGTTGACCAGGCCAACAACATCCGTCGAGCGGAGCTCATTCTCAAGAGATGCAGCGACCAAATTCCTGTAGAATTGATCAGCAGTATTCCTCGACCATCGCAGCTGGATGAGTGGCAAATCTACAACAAGATTCGGTTCCATGGGATGGGTTCTTTGGATAACGCTCCTTATACGCCTGCCACCTCACCAGTCAAGCCAAAACGCACACCAAGACTATTTGAATGAAGGGAGGGGGGATTGTACGATTGATGCCCCTTTTTTGCAGCTTATCTCAGGATAGGGATGAACTGGATAGGATTGATTACTTGTTTGATGAGATTGCCTGCGGGACTGAAGCAAAGGGTCGTTTCTCTTTGGGGGCGAAAGCTATCTTCGGGGGTGATATGAGTCGAAGGATACATCGGGAGTTTGGGATCGTGAGTTTGGGATTACGATTGCGAAGCAGGATAATTGTATAAGCTGTGGGATGGGATCTAAGGAATTAAATCTTGAGGATGGACGTTCACAATCACGCACTACGGAACGACAGCAGGATAGATGACCAAATTGGGGGCTGAATTCTTAATTGTTTCATTGGCTGATCGGTTAGTGCTAAGCTGAATTGTACCTAGCTCCACTCCAGTTCGGATAATAGTTTGGCCGCTATCTGAACCTGCAAAAAGATGCCAAGCATCGAAATCTTCTACTGAAGCACAAAAACACTGAATTTGAACTCAACACAATCTGCGCAATCAAGAAAATAAGGTGAATAAAGACGTGTAATTAGCTCTTTCACGTGCAAGACAAATCGGAGGAACTAGCTTTGACGCTAAGGAGCCTCTCCCAGGCAGCGACTGCCCAAAATGGCAGACTCTCAACCCATCGCTCCTGCCACCTCTGCAAACCACCCCGCAGAGGCAAAAACACCAAATACTGGTGCAATTGAACCACCTCACAAGCGTCGACGCTTATCAAATTCTTCTCAATCGCTGCAACCTCATACAGCTTCAAATATCGCCGCAACCATGGCGTCTTCAGAGGAGACTCTAACCCCTCGTATCAAGGTGGAAGACCCCTCCACCCCCGCCGCAGATGTCAAGACCATGGATATCAATCGTTCTGCGCCAAATAGTCGCGAGGCTGCGGCTGGCATTATTCATTTCCTTAGCACCTCTAATCCTGGATTCTGTGGTACTTTGAAGCAGAGGTACGTGACTGTTTTCGTTTTGTTTCACGCTGTCAGAATCGCGGTCAGGATGGCGATCTACTCTTTCCTTTCATCGTCACCTTTCTTAGGGATTGGCGCGTTGTTGAGCTGGATAATTGCTTCATTCTTGGTCTTTTGGGTGTGCGAAGACAGCTGCTTTGTTACTTGGATTTCAATCTTGAGGGTCATCTATTCTATTGCCCTACTCCGTCGTCATCATTGAAACTGGTTGCGGCACCTTCATCGTCATCTTTTTCTTCTCCGTGCTGCTGTCGTGATGAACATTCCCAATCTCCTGGTATCAGGCTTTTGATCATCTCCTTAAATTCAGCTTCAGCTTCACAAGAGCAACAAAGCTGACATGAATCACACTGCAGATACACTGACTTCATTGTCCATGAAATCATGCCTGATGGCACCGTTGTTCACCTCACCGACATGAACCCTTTGCATCAGGTCAAAGTCAAAGCTGAAGAGGTTAGTTATTCTGGCTTGTTGATCATCAACGCCGCTGTTTCGACCACGCTTTACTAATCGTTCATAGGATGATTCCCAAGTCCACGCTCCAGAGTACCCTTCCAATGGTGACAAGGCTGAGGCCAAAACTGATGGTCCTGTTGAAGAATCTCTGCCATCAGCAAATGGCACAAAGGAGGAACCCACTGAAGTTGCAGCAGCAGCAGAGAAAGTTGAAGAAGCACCTGTTATCACTGAGGCCGTCGACACCTCTGCAAACCGCGAGCTTTTAGAATCGTTCTTCAGCCCCGAGATCACACAAAAAGTCTTCGAGTTGTATGCGGCCATTCTCAAAAACCCGAATGCCCCAACCCGCGTTTTTCCAACTATCACCACCGAGCCCATGACCGATCGAGTTAAGCGTGGGAAGTTTCACCAGAGTATGCGGGAGATGTTCAAGTCAAAGATTGAAACATCGACTGATACCGCTGGTATGATCAGCATTTATGCTGGTGCTCCGGCAGCTCGAAGACAGACGCCCAAGGTTCAGCCCGCCCCCAAACCCAAAGGCCAAGACAACCGAGGACAAGACCGAAACCAGGTTGGAAAGGGCAAGGTTGGTTGGAATGAGCTCGGGGGAGAGTACTTGCACTTTACACTCTACAAGGAGAATAATGACACCATGGTTATCATGAGAATTCTGGAAAAAGAGATGAGAGTTAAGCAGAGAGACTTTGGCTATGCTGGAACCAAGGATAGGCGGGCGGTGACTTCTCAGCGCGTCAGCGTCTTTCGGCAAACTTCACAGGCCGTCGCCAATATGAATCGCAATTATCGTGTCAAATATGCTCGCGTTGGTAATTTCAAACACGAGAAGTACGGCCTTGAATTAGGCGAGCTCTATGGCAACCAATTTACTGTCACCCTTCGGGATTGTCATTTTATGGGAGAGGAGGGCCTTGATCACGCAGCAAGATTATCCCTGGCAAAAGAAGTTGTTGGCGACTCGATTGCCCATCTCCAAGCCGATGGTTTCATCAACTACTTCGGTTCACAGCGTTTCGGCACACACGCCGTGGGCACAGATCAAATTGGCCAGATGATTCTACAGGGAGATTATGAAGGAGCTGTATGGGGAATCTTGAGTTGTACCCAAGAGTCCGTGGATTGTATCTTAACGGGTCTATCAACCGCCGGTATTAATCAGGACGACCTTGCCAGAACTGATGCCATCACCCATTGGAAGGTCAATCGAATCGAGCGTGCAGCTTTAGCCAAGTTGCCGCCGAGATACAACGCCGAGACCACCCTGATCAGATCATTGTCAGCTAAAAAAGACCTCACAAGCAAGGATTATTTGGCGGCACTCTTGAGAATTTCACGAAACCTCCGCACAATGTATGTGCACGCATATCAGTCCAAGATTTGGAACTTGGCTGCTGGCGAACGTTGGTCTCGATATGGTATGAAGGTTATTGAGGGCGATCTGGTCTTGATTGACACTCCTGCGGCGGTTGCAGCTGCCAATCGAGACGATGTTGACGAAAATGGCGAGGTCGTGGTCCACCCCGCGACGGGCGACGCCGCATATACCCAGAACGACATCTATCAACGTGCTCGACCACTTTCTGCAGAGGAGGCAGCCAGTGGAGCCTACACCGTCTACGACCTCGTTCTCCCAACACCAGGCTTTGACATCAACTATCCAATGAACGATATCGGCGATTTCTATAAGGAGTACATGGGAAGTGAAGAGGGAGGAAAGTTGGATCCAGGAAGAATGCGTCGGCAGGTGAAGGATTTCAGTCTTCCCGGGAGTTATCGCAAGTTCTTGGCGACTGTTGGTAAAGATATGACCTTTGAGGTCAAGACATACCATGAGGAGAACGAGCAACTTGTCATGACCGATGCAGAGCTGCTGGGGGTTTCCTTCCGAAAAGCCGACAACAACAAGAGTCAAAACGGTCAGAAGGGTCAAAACGGTCACAATAGCCAACAGAACAACAATGGTAGACACGACGCGAGAAGCGATTTGAAAGGTCCACGTGGACAGCAACGCAACAATGCACCCGACGTCAAGGCTGAGGACCCAGAGGAAGATAAGAAACAATATTTGGGAACTCCAGCACACAACGCGTGGCTTAATGCGGGAAGCATCATTGCTGCACAAGATAGAGTTGTTGCCGAGACTTCTGAAAAGGCACACCAGGCTGCTCTAGCTGCTGGCGACTATAAGTTACCTACCATGAAGGAGACCTTCATTGAAACATCCACCGATGGATTGAAGCGGAACAAGGCGGAGGCAACTACTAGTACTATTCTCAGCACTCCGGTCCATAAGTCAGCTGCTGAGACGAATGGTTTGGCTTCTCCGATGCTGCCTCCCCCTCCACCCCCTACCCCCGCCACCAAAGTAGAAGAGACTCCTACTCCTATTAAGATCGAAGAGAAGGACGTCTTGACTACCTTGATTGAGAAACTTGAGCCTAAATCACAGAATACCAACAAGGTCGCCGAGAATGCTGTCAAGACAAAGACTTCGAATGCGTCATTTGCATCGACTGTCGACCCAGAAGAAGGTGGTGCGACTTTGGGCGAGGCATCTGCTGGAGCTTCTAGTGGAGGAAAGGAAGATACCGAGATGCCGGGTATCAAGAGAGAGTCGGGGGTCGAAGAATCCTCCACTCTGAAGCGAAACATCAAGGATATCTCTGAGAGCGATCCTGTTTCCATCAAATGTGAAGATACCAAGGAACAACTGAGCGAGAGCACATTACCACCAAAGATCGCTGTCGTTGTCAAGTTTGCGCTTGGCTCTAGTCAGTATGCGACCATGGCACTTCGGGAGTTGATGAAGGATGGAGGTGTTAAGACTTTCAAGCCTGAGTTTACGAATGCTTCTTGAGGTGGTGTCGTGGTATGGCGGTGGTCGTTTCTCAGCTACTGCTGCTGCTGTTGCACTTCTTTATGTATTTTGTCTATTTGCATTCGGGGCTCTGGGGCGTTTCTCACGATTTGCATGATTGATGGAAATTTGATCACTGAAGACTGCTTTGGAGGCATTGCTTGCTTGATTTTACTATGTGTGTCTATTTGAGGGCATTGTACAGAATTGGGACGCAGATGAAAGATGGAAGATGAAAAAATATGAGAATTGATATGTCGATTTAGGGAAGCTTTTTGTTCCTTCCTATCCCTTTTCTCCCTCGCATGGGGTCTTGGGGAGGGGAGGGGAGGGGTCTAGATTGAGATTCAGTACCGTAGATTAATGCTGATGCGAATACATATGATCTTCTTTGATTTCTACATAGTTTTTGACGTGACAATTCTTTTAGAATAAAGCCTGAACGCTAGCTAGCGTTATGATGATGCCCTCACTATAAAGTCCGTTGAGATCAACTGCAACCCTCCCTGCGAAATTTAGGTTACTGTAGTATTGGTAGTTTCAGACGAGACCGCTGAACTTCAACGGGCTGACGAGCTCGTGGATGGCATATTTCAATTTTCAAGTCAGTGGTTGATATAGAATGGATGGGTGGGTATATGTGTATGTATGTATGTATGTATCTTGGAATTCTTCAATATTTTTTCTAGATATCTCGCTAGGTGGGGAAGTGAGGGGTGGGAAAGTGAGGTAAGTGATGAGTTCTTGATTTATTTTAATTGAGGAGGAGAAGTAGAATTGTCTTGGGGTGTTTTAGGCCCGAGAGTGTTTAGGCCTGAGATCGTTTTGGGTAAGGGATGTATGTTGGAGTGTTTCAGGTAAGGGGAAGTAAATTAGATGGGAAGGGGAGGAGAGAGAGGTAGGTATTGTCTTGTAGGGTTTGGGCGGTTCCTGATGGTGCTGTTAATCTCTTTGTTTTGGGAGGGTGGTGGTTTGGGGTATTCTGTGTACGCTGTAGACTTTTAGGAACTTGGTTATTTGTTGGTGGTATTGTACCTAGGTAGTGCGGTTTTGTAGGTGAGGAGGTGAGGAGGGAGGATTGGTGGGGTTTTTTGGGGTTTTTGTGGTTTTCTTGGAAGCTTTTTGGGGGGTAGGTAAAGAGGGGGAAAGGAAGGAAGGAAGGGGTTTTGTGTTTAGGGGAGGAATTTGGGGATTGAGGGTTGTGATTTTGGGTGTGGGTGTTTGATACTTTACTTGTTAGTATTGTCGAGAGATCTTTTGGTGAAGTGATTTTGGAGGTCGGTTTATTTTAATGGGTTTTTCGCGACTCGTGAGGGAGGAGGGGAATAATGGGGAGGGGAGGAGTAGTTAGTAGAAGGTTTGGGAGTGTATTGGAGGGTTGGTGAGGATCTTGTGGGTGATATGTTGGTGGTCGGGTATGGAGAGAATTATTGTTATTTTTTGCTGATTGGTGTGTCAGTTGTCCTTTGTTATTGAGTAATATATTGTTGGTTACTTGTTGTGATACTTTTCTTTACTTTACTAGAGACTACTCTGAGTAACTCGGAGTAATAATCTGAGGATGCCTGGATGAGGGCAGCAGGGGAACGACCCGGCTAGAGCCCCGTAGTGACATCGCCCCAATAGTAACATCGGAAGTAGTAGTATAGATATAAAAAGAGATAGAATAAAATGTATAAGTTGATTAGTGAGAGTACTTATGAATTATACTCCAATGATTTGTGTCAAGCTAGTCAGTTATATACTTATCGTATACCAGTTGGAATATTACTCTGAGTAAGCTCAGTGGGTACTCATACTATACTCTAATCACATTACACTGTGTATTATTCAGAGGTCTGAGTGATTTGTGCGCACACTGGCTGTGAAATTCCAAGTTTCTGCTAAGCGAAATAAAAGCACCGCGTCATTATTCCCAATAATTCGAGGGACAAAGATATTGCTTGTCCTATCAGAGAAAGTTATTAACACTAGCAGCCTGCCTTAATATCTAAGACCGAAATTATTCTGTGTGAATAGACTATGTGATTCAACCCAGATACTACACCTCCAATAATCACTCACTCCTTTCGAATCATACCACACCGACTCTGTTCGAACAATCACATAGACTTGCCAAAAGAAAAACCATTTAACGTAAATTCCAACTCTTCCTCGACATTTCAGAAATCCACGACATGCCTTTCCTCATCAAAAATCAAATCGCAAAGTTATTTCGCAAAGATAAAAACCATGCTCAACAGTCACTCACATCTACTCAATCGAGATTCTCGGGGTGGCGTTGGATCCGTCCACGCCATAGGAAGATTTCCCCCACTGTTTCCCGCAGACGAAGCATTCAGTGTCGCTCCTTGTCTCATAGTTCATCGCGAAATCCGTCCTGGCACAAAAATTATACCCTTGGAAAAGGAACATATGAATATACGCCCAGATCGGAAAGTGATAGAGCATTATGGCGGGTTTAGCTTGGACGACTTGTGGTGGGAAGCTACAAGGGGCCGGTCGCGCGTCGAGCTGTTGGTGGAGATTCATCACCGCATAACCGACTCCCACTATGCTTCCCTTGAACCAAGCTCCAACGTCCTTTATCTAGACGAGTACGACTGTGTAAGTACAGATGCAGATCACTGGAAAAGATCATACCTTGTTGTGTACTACTATCAAGAATGGAGAGCGACGCTTCCTACAAGGCTCCAACAAGTAGTGAGGATGGGAATGCCGCAGTAGTGCAACAACGGAACTCTTACTTTTAAATACCCAGCTTTGCTGCGCAAATCTTGAGCAGAAAGAAAACCGCGGAGGATATTTTACTGATATGGGGTGTTTTATGCTTGATATAAGAACAGGTGCTGTGTCTTTTTTTCCCGGCGAAGGAACAGAAAAAGGTGTTGGGTAATGAAGCTGCGAGAGTTGTTAGTTAGAGAAAGTAAATGAAAATTGTTGTTGGCAAAACAGAAATTGTAACCATTTGATATTGATATTGATCGTGAATTACGTTTTGATGTTTAGGAGATTTACCATTATCTGTAAACTATCATACGACCTAGAAGTGGAGGCTTGAAGGATTTCAAATACAACCAAGTCAGGGTGAATTTCTATCACAGAGAGGAGTATTGACGTTTTCTGAGGAAATGTTACTTGACATATTGTCCTCCTCTGAAATGCTTTGAAATACTAGTCTTTTGATGAATAATAGAATTAAAACGACTAGCGACAGACAATAAAAGCAGCAGTAATCCAGTAATCGTGCAAAAAGTGCTCGTCCGTGGCTAACTTCTGCACCGCCACATGTGTGATCGTTTACATGGTCACGCCTCTCTAAAAGAAACATTAACCTCCACCTTTTCCAAAAGTTTTGATCAATCGTGTAGATAGGCAAGAACTTCTCCCCCATTTCTCTCTATTATAAGATAGCGTATACGCTAATTTTGTATGATCGCCTTACTAAGAACCACCTGTCACCAACCACCGCTAGACAACTTTCCAGGCCAATTCAAGCAGAATCTCCTAATAAATTCGAATAAGGAGAGGTATTAAAGGATATTCTCACCGCGAGGTATGCTTCTTAAAGTTTTTGGTTCGAGTTGAGAGGGAATCATAATAAATAAATATTTCCTCGCTTACACAATTCCAAAATCACTTCTTCGCGCCCAAAAATCCCAAAAGCCTCCTCCTCTTACTCCTCTTCTCCTCCACAAAGGGCGCGTTAGAATTCATCATCACCCCACCATCATCCACAAAATTATTTCCACCATAACTAGCATCCCCTTCCGCATCACCCGTACGTACCATTGTTTGGTTCAACCTCCGCATCTCTTGCTCATGCAAGTTCCGAGTTCGACTCTCGCTGATTCTAGCCAACTCCCTGGTATATCGTTCCTGTCGAAATTGGGATGTCAAACGCTGGTAATCTAGGTCGTTGACACTTAGAGCTCGACCGCCAAGTTGTGCTTCGTCGTATCGATGGGCCCATTCACGTGCTTGGCGTTCTTCCTTTTCTTTTGCTACTTGGAATTCATATTTGGGACCTGAATGGGTTGTGGTTGTTGTTGCTGTAGTGCTTGATACCTTTAAAGTGTGTTGGTGAGAAGGCATGAAGGCGGTGTGCTGAGATGGCGTGGATGATGAGGCGGAGGACTTTTGATGTGATAAGGTTGGCGGATCGGGAGAATGGATTGAAGATGGTGCTGTACTTTGTGTAGAGGGATATTGAAGGGAATTCGATCTTGTTGGGTTTCTAGAAGTGAAGGCCGAGTTTCTTGCGGTTGTTGGACTTGTGCTGGCAGCAGTGTAAACAGCATTCAAATTTTGAGTTTGAATTGAAATTTGGTATTGTGGTTGAATGGATTCTTCCTGGAGTTCAGGAATGGTATTGAGCAGGACCGAAGATGCTCGTCCTGAAGGTGGTGATCCACCTGGGGATGGGGAGTCCAGTGGGTGGGGTGAGATTACGTAGTCTTCTTCCGAGGAGTGGTATGAATCTCTTTGCTGTTCAGAATCTAGGTGAAGTTGTTGAATTAAAAGATCTGTGTAGTTCCAGTCTGGAATATGTTCAGGGAGGTCATGGGAATAAGATGAAGAGATTGAGACTCGGGTTTGAAAATCCTCTTCTTGGGTTGAAAAGGTTGAGTGGATCTCAGCCTGAGTAGGGCTTGGGTTATCCATGTCGGTGGAGGTGTCTTTTGGTGCTGAATACTCTTCTGTTTCGGATGATGTATTTGGTGCTGAACCACTACTGGATAATTGGGATATGATTTGGAAGGGCGGTGTTGAACTTTTGGGAATTGAGTGGATATTGGCGCCGTATTCAGACATTCTCATGCCTGAGATGTGTTTATGAAGGATGGTTACCAAAGAAGTCAAGAAGTCAAGAGATTGAAGAAGGGATTGAGGAGTAATAAATACGTGATATTTAGTGTGTGTTTTTCAAGTGTGTGGGGCACTATCAAGCTAGATAATCGCTGGTATCATTCTGTGTGGTATTAGCAGTCGTTTTAGCTTCGGCAGTTGATGGATTACCATAGAAGTCGATAAGACGAATACCAGTCCCCTCTCGCGAGCTCTAGGTGCTCGCTTAGTGTATTTTGAAGACTGCCAATTCCCATGTGTAAATTCCTACATCACTTCCCAACTTTTGCACCCCAAAACGCCTGAACATTTTTCTCTGAAAAAGAATTAATCATTTAACAATTTCAGGGAACTATCTCTAAATGCGCATCAGTTGCATCAATGAACTGAGTTTTGCGACAGTTCGTGGGTCATGAGCTAGGTTCCATCAGCTGTCGGAATCATTCATCATGACCTCACAATAGGATCATCAGACAAGCTGAAATCGTAACCACTTGGTGCATTCGACTCCAATGGGAATTTGATCAGTCCAGGTTTTTAATGGTATCTTGGATGGTATTGGGCGTGAGCTTCAGCATGATGCTAGAGAGTAAGCTCGCATTTAATTGCTGGAGGTATGTACCTATCCCTCCTCGTCGGGACTGATGCCATGGATGCAGGTATCATTGATTGTTACTTTTCTAGCTCGATGTCTAGATTTAAGGTTGTGATGAGTTTGAGAAATTAAGGAATTGTTAGAAGTGATGAAATGCAAGTGATAAATACATCATAATCGTGTACCTAATCAAGGCTCCAGATAAGCGACATTTCTAACAGTCACTGACGAAGGAGAGAACGGAATTGTCTATTTAGGGGACAAAAGGAGAGGGTAGCGAGTAAGCCATCACGTAACCCACTCTCCAACGAGACCTGGAACTGGATTGTTCCTTCCCTTGATACTTAGCTAAATCTAAGTAGGCAATCAACAACCAAAAGATTGAAACTATACCTCAACTGGGACCCAGAAACGCTCAAGACAGCTCCTGCCCTAAGAGCTTTTCGGCTCTTCTTCCCTCCAAGAAACAAAGGGCAGGTGCTATCAACCAAGTAACTATTGTGTTTTCTTAGGTAAGGGGATCAATAGAAAAGCAGAACCACACAAGTTCTGAGTGAACAACCTGGAACCAAAGCATCGCAGGCACAGCTGAAAGTATATTTGACGCGTGGGTATTACCGACCTTTGTTACACCACCTGGAAGACCAAGTCGTGGTTCAAATTCAAGAAGGGAGAAAGCAGTTTCTCAGAGGTAACGAAGTGAATTTAAATAACGAAGACAAATTAAGTCATCAAATTGGACCTTCGCACTCATCCTTCGGCCAAAAAAACGCAGGAACGCCGCCTTGGATTTTTTTGGTGGGGCTCCCTCGACCCCTCTATCGCGAAAGCACAATCAGAGTGAAGCAACCCTCAAACTAACAAAAAGCTCACTAAAGCTCTACCAATACTCGCCTACGAATATGGCACCTAAAAATAAAGGCGGCGACAAGGGAGGAGCTTCCAAAGACAAGGGAAAGGGAAAGGGGAAAGCTGAGCCGGAGGAGAAAGCTACGAAGGTGAAGGGCGCGCAGCAGATTAATGTGCGACATATCTTGGTATGTGTTGACTACGAATATATGCATGGGTTCGAGACTTACAAGTTGATGCTAGTGCGAGAAGCATGGTAAGAAAGAGGAAGCTTTGGAGAAGTTGAAAGGTGGTGCTAAGTTTGATGACGTTGCGCGAGAATTCTCGGAGGACAAGGCAAGAGCTGGTGCGTATTATCATTGCTCAGTTGTCAAGATTCAATACTGATGTAGCTATAACTTAGGTGGAGCTTTGGGTTGGAAAAAACGAGGGGAATTGGAATTGCCATTCGAAGAAGCTGCCTTTGCGCTTGAAGCTTCAACCGTCGCAGCTCCTAAATACGCTGAAGCAAAGACCAGCTTTGGATATCACATTTTAATGGTGGATGGGAGGAAGTAATTGAGGAAATAATGGTCGTATTGGAATCTTTGGAGTTTTGGCGCTAAGTCTTCACAAATCGATATGGCCTGGAAAACCATCTTAAAAACTGCCTTTGTATGATACCCCATATGCCAATTCATCGCCCGCCGCACAATGCATCATTTGTAGAATACATCAGAAGGAAAAGTTCAGCAAAGGCCAAAGTCTATCCGCCGCAAGGAAACTCCATAGATCCATCCGTCCAATTGTATTTTTGACATTTATTGCTCGGTTTGGAAGTAGTTGAGGAGGATCGATCGCTCTTGAGACTCCTCACCCCAATCCTTGACGACGACGCAGGAGCAGTTGACAACCTTGCGCGCATTTCCTTCACGGTCCAAGACACCTGTGCCATATCGTCAGTAAGTGCGCAGACTTTGGGAGTCGGTGGGTACCTACACAAACCAGCCCACTCGCCCAATTGCTTTCCATCAGGAACCTTGATCAAAGGGATCTTGTGCTCTGAGCATAGCGCAACGACCAACTTCTTGTATGCCTCCTCCTCGCAAGCCTCGTTCAAAACGCACATGTGTGCTTGACGTCTATCCAGAGCCTTGGAAGCTTCACGCAGACCTCGGGCGAGACCATCGTGCATGAGAGCAAGCTTGAGAACACCCTTCAAAGCGTCGAGAACTGACATTTGTCCCTTGGATGCGGCATCTCCAGAAACCTCGACTTCTTCGGCTTCCGCGACATCGGGGGCATTGGAGGCGTTGTCTTCTGCGTCAGACTGTGGTGGGGGAGCCAATATTAGCACAATTTCGATATTTCGAGATCGCGGAGCAAGCGCCTTACCATCTTGACTGTATTTGATGACTTCCGGTCCTCGAAGAACAAGTTGTTGTTGTTAGAGGTGTAAGTGGAAATTCGCTTGATGTTACGGGAGTATTTTCTGGAGATTCTCGATTTCAGTGTGTCTTGCTCGAGATAGTGGTCGCTTAAACCCGCGCTAGGCGATTGGCATTGGTCGCGGGTGAGTCCGTGCGGCACAACCCAGAATCGCCCAATATTTTGCGACTTTTGTTTCGGCGAAAAGCTTCACTTTTTATTTCCATCCATCGACCTCTGCAAACTCCAACGACCACCCCTCAAATTCCACGAGGTATGTATAGTCCGACGATGGCAATTCTGCTACTCGAGAGCCCTTCATGACAGGCAGAGGGAGCAATTCGGCATTTACTCGATTTGCGGCGGTTGACGAGGCGTTGAAAGCAAGACAATTGGGCGGCAACTGCACCCGCAAGCAACCTACCCCGATCGATCGAAGCTTATCAATCGCCTCACGACACCAACGCAGTTGAGAGAGATGTGCGACACTACTCTTCTCTATTCCGACAACCTGAGCTGAAGAACCCTCTTGTCTATCATGAGGGCACTCTCCATGCTTCGAGCCCATGAAGGCTAACGTACGACTTTGCGCAGATACCTCACTTCCAACCTTTCGATTTGAGAATCTCCAACCGCAAACATGGTCAAGACCTCCGTCCTCAACGATGCGCTTAACGCCATCAACAACGCCGAGAAGTCTGGAAAGCGACAAGTCCTCATCCACCCTTCTTCCAAGGTCATCGTCAAGTTCCTCAGTGTCATGCAAAAGCACGGTATGTCGACACCACGATTTCTTTTCCTTCTCTCCCATTCGGCATGATAACTAGATGACGGTCTCATTTTCTACACGACCATAGTCCTTTAAGTTGCCGATATATTCAAACGCGAGGATCTTACACGTTCTCTGATTTTTATTTCCTGATGATGATCATTTAATCTTTCGCAACATACTGACAATTCAATTTGCAGGTTACATTGGAGAATTCGAGGAGGTTGACGACCACCGATCTGGAAAGATTGTCATTCAATTGAACGGCCGGTAAGCTTCATTTCTGCATTCACCACTCCACTCCCCACTGACAACTTCATTAGTCTTAACAAGACCGGTGTCATCTCCCCACGATTCAACGTCCGTCTCGGTGAACTCGAGAAGTGGGTTGTCAAGCTTCTCCCATCCCGTCAATTTGGCTACATCGTTCTCACCACCTCTGCCGGTATCATGGACCACGAGGAGGCCAGACGCAAGCACGTTGCCGGAAAGATCATTGGGTTCTTCTACTAGATTTGGCACACAACAAAAGTTGGCGGGGCGTATCTGGAGTATCATGAGGCAATGTACCTATCTGAAAGCAAACATAGCTTGGAGTAAAATCCTGAGTATTGTTTGTTGCTGTTGATACCCACTTCATTTTCTTGCTTAATGCATATTTGGAGTACCTCTTACGAGGTTTTAGATAGCGCTACATCAAAAAAAGTCAATCTGAACCCCACGTTACCCAGATAAATCTGTTGATTGGGTCTCTTCTCCTACTTATCTCCTAGTGCTCCATCCTTTTAGAGTATTCCAAATGCTTAGTGGCATCGTAACTACTTCCATTGACCTTGAAACCCCCATGTCCACCGCCAGCTTCTTTCACCAATGGCGTTTCTTTTAGTTGATTTCGTTTAGTCCTTGATTACAGCTGAAACTGATCCATTGTTATGCTTCCTCTCATTTGTGAGAGATAAAAACAGAGCTGAATTGGTCCATCAGCGCACTTGATTGGAGGTAACAATGAAGTCTGGTCTTCGAAGAGAGGCTTGCCAGCCTACAGCTGTACTTGTACTCTTGCCTCATATGTTCATTATATGGTGATGCTCTAGAACCCTTCTTCTGCTTCCCCGCATTCAGCCAATATGTTCAAGTTGGTTTCGTCTTGGTCAACATCTTGGGTTCTTGACTTTGCGTCACTGGTGGATCTAAGCTGGAGTCTAAGATGAAAGTCCATGATAATTCAGCTCGCACCTTCAGCGAGGCATCGGCAGATTCGGGATAAATTTCCAATACCCTCTCCTTTTTTTATTATATAACCTCCATCCCCCTTCTCTTATCTTGATCTGGCAATGACACCGTCACCTTCATAATCATCATCATCATCTTTATTTCCATAATCCAAACCCCCCTTTTTACACAAAACCAATACAAACAACATGCCCAACGACATCTCTTCCCGCGAGTTCCAAAAATGGCTCCAGCAAAAGGACCATCTTCGGAATCTCCTCGAGGAGCAACCTCAGAGGAAAAAGAAGATTGTGAAGCATCTTGATAAGATGACTCAAGGGGCTCCGAGTGACATTAAAAGAGATAGGATTGGGGAACTTAGGAATGTTGAGGGGGTTGGTGGGAGGTTTTGGTTGTCTGAGGAGATGGGTGGGTGGATGGTGGGTAAGGATGTTGAGCTTGGGAGGGGGGGGACTTATTCTTGGGAGAGGAGGAGTGAGGATGTTGGGGTTAGTGGGTTGAGTGTGTTGAGTGGTAGTGGTGGTGACGGAGGGGAGAGGCGAGAGTGGAATAATTCTGGGGTTAGGAGTGTGATTTGGGAGAGATCCGATTCTGGGGGTTCTGGCGTTCCTCTTGTCAGAGATGAGGAGAATTTGGGGGAGAAGAATCCTATTACTGAGAATGTCCGGGAGACTAGGTCGAGGGATATTGAGGCAACAGAGAACCGAAAGAACGAAATAATGGCGCGAGTTAGCCAAGGCGAGAAACTGAGTAAGGATGAAAAGAAAGTGATGAACAAGGAAATTAAAGCTCGAATGGCAGCTGCAGATCTAGAGATGAAGCGTCTCGTTCCGGTCGCTTGCAAGTACCCGAAGCTCCTGGCTCTACTCACCTTCCTTGGGTTCTTTATTGGAAGCTTAGTTGTATTTGCTTCCGCTATCGTTGTAAATTCTTCGAACCCTTTTAGTTTCTCTACATGCTAACAAGAAAACAGCAACTCCACGCTGCAGCTTGCGATAAAAAGGATGCCCCTGACGATGTCAAGAGAGAGGTTAAAAGTCTGAGAATCATGTTCGAGTTCTTCACTTTAGCTGGATATTTCATGATTGCCGCGTGGGGAGTGGTTGTTAACAAAGGGCTTTTGAGACCTCTTGCAAAGAGAATTACGAATATGTATGAAGAGAGATGCAATCTTTCTACAGCCGAGTTGGTAGCATTGGGGTGTGAAGGGTTGGAGGATAGGCTTGAGAGGAGTGCTGAGGAGAATGAGGAGATGGGTGGATCGATGGAGGCTGCTGCTTTTCGAAGGGCTATTAGAACGTTAGTCCCGCTTGCTATTTTGGAGATTGGTTTTATTGTCGGGCTTCTGATTATTAGCTTGATCATATTGCTTGCAGCCTAGTTAGGGATCTGGCCTGCTTTCATGGAGAGAGGGATGGATGAAGAGATTTTGGGGGAGTTGAAAGTACTTTTTTGTCTCATTTTTAGTTTTCTTTCGTAGATAAGTAACCATTTTCGTTCATATACAAACAATTAAATTCACTTTGATTGTGCATTTAATGGGATTGCTAGAGAGAATTAGAAATATTATTCCTTAATTCGTATTGCTACTCTTAGGCGATACACGATTTTATTTGAGTAGTGTGTTCACCGATACTGGTCGCTTTTCTTACACAATACAAAATTTATAAGAACCATCAACACGATGAGTTGCTCCCGACTGGACTATGGATTAGCGGTGGGACATTTCAAGCTGAAATATAAAAAGGTGTAGATTTTAGTGCCCATGGGTCTAGAATCCAGCGGAGTCGTCATACAATAGAAACTTCACAGTTGAACTTATATTCCATACAGATGTCTTACCGTAGTATTTCTTGCCAATTTCTTATTGTCCACGACTGAGACAAGCAGGATGCATCACTCCTCCCACAAATGAATGCTCTTCTGTCTTTTTTTTTTGGGAACCTTGACAATGTAATTTTGAAGAAGAATAATTCACAACTGGAGACTGTCAGACTTACTACAAGTTGACGTGGGTTTTTAGACGCTCTTCTCAGAAGGACTTATTTTATTCTGTTTATGAAAGCTGCCACAATTTCAGTGGTTGTTGGTCTTTCTATTCTTAGACTTGTATTCATGATTTTTCTGAAATAAGAAGGGTTTGGAGGCTAGCGAGAGACAACAAAAGGTGCCGAAAATACCTCAGGTTCGTGCCTGCCTGTCTGTTGAACAATTTACTTATTCCTGGTTGCAAATGTAAGTTAGATTGGAAGCTCAGTGGTGTCTTGTTATTTGCTCCCGCTTTTCTTCAGGCGTGGGGTCGATCATTTTAGAGGTGGAACGGCTGCATCTAGCTCATTGTTCTAGATGCCAAGAAGATCCACCAAAATAGGAGTAGAAGGCAAACGCTGAGTGGATTGTATTGATTCAACATCCCCACTTTAAACTACAAATGACAGTCCTGATCTTCAAATCGTCATACTATTACGTTCCACTCAGCTTTAATCCAACTTGATACCTCCTTCTGAAATTCCCCTTTTGTTTGACAATCTCAATTCCACTATACCGCCCCAACCATCAAAATGGATTCAGAACACGCAACCTTGAAGGGCAAAACACTCGCTGAAAAAGCAGACCATGAACTCGAACGTGTGATTCCCGAATCTCTCAATATTTCCCCAGAAAAACGAGTCTTCTTAGCTGTGGGATGGAGTCTCACTTTTTCCGGTTTCTTCTCCGTCTGTACAGCCCTCTAAACTCATGAAAACCTCCACTAACAAGCGAAAGACATGGCTTTTCCGTATAGCCCTTTACCAGAAACAGCAGTTTCCGCCCCTCGTCGAAGCCATTTGGTTTGTCGGTTCAGGAATTTGGGTCCCCACGGTCATCTTCGGCTTCACATACTCGACTCTTCTTAGACTCAAACTATGTAGAGTTTATAACAAGAGAACTAGAAAATCCGACTGCGAGTTTGGAGGTGTCTTCTTTGAGGAATGTGTGGCGAAGGGATTGAGCGGAGTGACACGCAAGGAGTGGAACGAGCTTATGAATGTGGCTATCACTAAGAGGAGCAATGCCTCAAATTTCATGGAGGTTGTTATTACAGTTTTCTGGTTGGGGGTTGCATTTATTTGCGGTATTATACTGAGGACTTTTCGGGGTTAGAAGAGTAGTTTAAGGATTATGGAAGAATCGCGGGCATCCTTAGGGAGTTAATAATAACCGTTTCAGTATAAAAATCTTCCATTGACTCCAAGATAGAAATTTTCAGCAAATCCCCGGAAATTTTGGAGCTTAGGCTTACTTCAATTTTGAACCAGAAGCCGCCTCGTTAAATAGTTCCAGTCTTCGAGAGGAGGGCATCGGTTCCAATTTCACTCACTTTCTGTCCTCTCAAGGCACCTTGATACTTTTAACCGAGGCTGCTCAAGTGCAAGAAAGATATTCGACAGCACACAAACATTTGCCAGTAAGAACCCGTTCCAGAAAGACCTCTCACATAGGACTCTAAGGTCAATAGGAAAGACTTACAAACCAAATAGGCAATCTGATAAAGAGTGATAGTCCATACGTTCTTATGGTTTATCAACATTCGCATGTTTCGTCATTGACCGGATATATTAATCGTCACGAGAAGCTGTATTTAAACGGCACGAGAGCATACTCGGGTACATTGTTAGTGAGGTTAAACAAATATTTACATTGTTACCCGGCCAAGGTTCACCAAGAACACAAGGCAAACAAACTTTGTGCCTTGAATTCCGACTAATCGTCAATCCAGAAATCTCCCATTAGTTGTCATCTTGTGGCAAATTCCTCCAGTTGATACCAAGCTCATTACAGTTCCACCAAAAATAATATGGATAGCTACCTCCCTAGGTGAAATGCAAACATAAATATACTTTAAGTCTCAAGATCAAGAAATTAAAGTAGATTAAAGCGACTGAAACAACATCAGCGAGTGCAAACAATTGGGATTTCGCTCAAGTCGAAGAAGACAGATTGAACCAGGCGGCTCTGGTCAGCAAGGAAGCAAGATAAAACCCGGGGAAGGTATTTCATCACCCTATCAAGATAAAAATGTAAACTTGTTTTCGACAACAGGAAGGAATCCGACACTAAAACAAACAGCTAGATCATCCGCGGGGGTGTGCAAAAGGCCGGAATTCCCGTGTAGCAAATACGGAGAGGTCACGTCCTGTGGATTCAAGACACGATAACCCAGACCTTCCACTTACCCCGATACTCATCCTAACGACATGATAACTGGGTATGGCAACATTTGCTATTGTGGAGAGACTAGAATCCTACTGAAAGAACATCTTAAATACCAAACCCCTCAAAACCCACACCACCTCCAAAGGCCTGAGGCGAGATTCACAGTAATTTCGTCACTTCCTCACCTCCCTACCTTCCATTACTCCATTCATTACAAACAATCAAATGCGTCTCCTAAACGCTTTAGAAAAATCGAAAAATCAACTTCCTCATTCTATTAGACATTCTCGAACAACGTTGGTACCCCTCCCAGGCCATCACGTCCAACAATAAAGCTCGTTTCTTGAAACTGAGAATCTATACTCTCGTACTGACCTACTCGAAGGCGTCACAAGGTCTCCCGATAAGAAGTCAAATCACAGGGGCCGGGAAGAGATTTTCCAACTTCTATATATGTAGAAACCGGAGCAGAATTCTAATAAGCGTTTTAGGGTCATAGGTATTTGGATATAAGCGACCGAGAGAGAAAGAGATTAATTCGACAACAGGAAACTAATCGACAGCAAGATTCGAAAATCGTTCTTCACACAAACAGTTAAATTTCTCAAATAGGCGGATGAGATCAAGCAACGTCTGAACTCGAAAAGACTGGCTGGGGTTGAGGTGGCGCCTAGTGTTCGTCCGATTTGGCCACTTGGGCACTCCAAACATATCTGTTCTTTTGTGAGGGCTCTTGACCCTGCAGTACAAAGGCTTCAATCAGTGATGAATATATACTCTAAGTGGTAAGAACCGGCAATCCCTCGGCAAATTGCTCAACAAAATATCTTTAGTATTGAAATCTCTATCCTATCCACTCAATTTAACCTGCTGATTTCTATCAATCTCATATATCTAACCAGTTCCTCTTATTCATATCGAAACAATTTGCACCCAAGAAAGAAAAAAGAAAAACACGGATACCTGGCGTAAAGAAACCATATCTTCAACAAATCTAAACTCAATCCCCAATACCTTCATAAAAACCGAGAAGAGATTTAGAAACCTAACGCCCACTCTGGAATCTCAAACCAGCGATCTCTCGTCCTACGGATATACCCAAACGCCATCTCAAGACCCTCAAGACTCACTCGAATCCAAAGCTCCAAAAAAGGTATCACACAACCCTAACACCGCAAACCCTATACCCAGCACCCAAAAATACCGTGATCTCCTCCTTAATACCCCAAGTCTATCTCCTCCCCCTCCCCCTAACAGCAACCTTCCTACCCACCTTCCTCTCCCGTTCCCTCTCCCTACCCTCTCTATCCCTCCTAGCCTGAAAAGCAGCAGGTTCCTGCTCCTCAGCCTCCACTCGTCTCCGCTCCGGCATGGCACATTTTTCACAATCCTCACATTTAATCTCCTGCCAGATCTTGCGTTTCTCGCATGGAGTCTGGATCATGCCTCCTACGGCGCAGTATTTCGCGAGGGCATAGATCTCGTGGTTACAAGCGTGGAGGTTGAGGTAGTAATGGCACATGTTGTTTTTTGCTGAACGGAGGAGAGGCGAGGGGGTTTTGTGGTTTGTGGGTGGGAAAAGCTGGAAGAATGAAGGAATGGAGTGGTTTCTGTGTGGCTTGCGAGGGAAAGAGGAGCAAGGCAGAAGTGGTTATGATGCTGGGTATAGGTATAGAGGGTTCTGCTGGTTCTGTTGCGTTGGTAGATTTGTTTGATGTTTTGAAAAATTTTCGACAGAGTGCATTTGACAGCAAAAGAAATTTCAAGTTTGTAAAAGGATCAATTTGATAAAATGTGAAGGTAAATGCGCAAACATGACTCTCATATACTTACCAAGGGTCATATATACAAACCCAATTTTCAAAAGCCCAACTTCATCATAGTAACACAACACCAAGTACACTCGTACAAAAAACGCAACATACTCATCCTCAAAAGCAACATTCCTTCCCCCCGTTTCAATCCCCGAGATAAAATGTGAAAACCCAGTCTCTCCTCCCCTCAAAACCACCTAATTCCTAGCAATACATACATCTGCCTTGCTTCTTACTCGAAAGAAAATGTTGTTTACTTCTAGCGACTGGCCGTTGCCTGCCGGTCTGTGGGGAATGACGGATGTTGGCCTGGACAAGGCTCTATGTAACCACATCGAAGAAAAATGGTTTGCTCCACGTTTCAGCTACAAGGGAATGCAAAGTATATAACGTTGACAACGAGAGATAGTTGACCAACCGTGTATTCGGTACCTGCGGAACCACGACGGATCTATCCGTTGGGTTGCCATTCTAGGGCTGAAACTTGGTGAACAATGACAGCTTTGACTCGATGTCGAGGAAGGGGAAGCAGGAAGCATGTCACCGTTGTGGTGCGTGAGAAAGCGGTCTGGATGCAGGCTCTAAGCTCCTGGCTTTGGAGGCACGTCAAGTTAGCTTATACATCCTGTTCATTTGAAAAAGATGTGCAAGAGTACTCGAGGGAAATCCAAGAATTTCAAACACTGTTTGCTGCAGTCTCTCCACGACATGATGTTTGCCTTGAGGAATCTTGATACCAGGTTCTTGGACTCCGCTGATGATGTCTTTGATGCCCACAATGCTCCCATCATCTCACACTCATCCCCTCACTCGTGCATCTGCCAGCCACTTCCATGCGTCTAAATTCATTTCCCTATGGCATGCAGGGGGGCGTCGCTAAAGTGTTTGTGATTCCTGCCTTGCTCACCGCCAATTCGAAAGCTCGTTTGCCGAAAGACCGGTCGTAATTGTCCTTTCACTCCATCCCGTAACATTGGGCCGATGATGATGAAGAGGTGGGAAGGCCGCATATATGAAGGCCAAGTGCAAGAGAGCTGTGCTAGGTCTCTGGTGTGCTGGCACCATGATCCAGCCTTCAAAATGGAGGAGGTTGGGCCAGTCTGATGAGAAGACGTTGGCATAACCGTGGACCCTGGACTGGGCCACCCTCGGCCACCCTTCTGCCACGATTCTCCCATCCTTCTTTGCGTGCGCGATTGGCCCCAAGGACTTGAACAAGTTAGGAGGCGATCGGGCGGGAGTGTCGAGACAAGCCAGTCAGAGCACAGATGACGGATTTAGCCCTAACCAGGAACCTCCACCTGCATCGAAGCTGCAGCACCCAGCGATTCTCCAACACAAATGGAGTTTTCCTGTATCAAAATGGCCCTTAGAGGTCGCTCTGCTGTTCTGCCGACAGCTGGAAATGTCCCAGAGTCGTGGAAAAGAAAGCCCTTGGGTGCCCTAATGGGAAAGAAATAAATTTCCCGAGATTTGGAGGCGTCCCAGTCCAGTCCAGTCCAGCCCGAGGCACCCACCAGCGATTCCCAGGCACGGCTACGGTGCGTCTCGTCGACTTCTGCGCTGCCACGTATCGTGCATGCATCAACACCAATGCAGCTACAGCGGTAGTACGTCTATATCCAGTGTGAGGTTAGGTTAGGAGGCGAAGACCAAGAAAACGGGAAGGGAAAGCAGAGTGGTTGGGTGCTTGACAGCTAATGCAAGAGACTTTGGCTAGTTGATATTTCGACAGTTCCCCTTTTTGTCTGATCCGCGACTAGACTGCTATATTGCATTGCTAGTTCGTGCTGCATTGCCGTCGTTGTCGCTGCTGCTGCACTCCATCTTCGAATCTTGCATCTCTCTGCTGCACTGCACTTGCTTGTCTGGTGCTGCTTCTGCTCCTGTACTGTCGTGCCTCCGAAACTCCCATATACTCTAGGGTTTTAGACGCGCCGTCGTCAACCAACGCTCCTTCGTCGAGGGATCCGCAAACCCTCAATCGCCTGGAATCCGACTCGGATCGCCTCTATTGTGTTCGACCAGCTCAATTGGTGTGTTGGGCAATCAATTGAGGGTGCTGCCCGTCATCGGGTCCCTTGCGCCTGGCCCAGCTTTTGTTCCGAGTTTTGGGTCCAGTCTGTCTCCTGACCGCCTCGAGCAATCCACTACGTCTTAGGTGCCGGTGCGCCTGTGGAAAGAAGTCGAAATGCTTTGTGCGCGTTCCAGTCCATCGTTCGAAGGATTAAAGGGTTCGCGGTTGTGCTGAGAGTTGAGAGATCAGAAGTGGCCGAGGCCAGAAACGAGGAATCTCCCTGCCCATTGGTGATCAGGGTCGTTTACCTTCGCGCCTGCGACCTTCGCGTGTAAAATAGTGGTCAGTGATGCTCGAGCAACAAGCCAATGACCCTCCCCAATGCGACGACCAAAGAGATTATGTGTCTGACCTGACCATGTGTAGTTTTCGTTTTCCTCCAAACGGACGTCGCTCCGCCAGAAGGTTTCGTGTTCGCCCTCCAAATATTGTTCGAACTTTCCGTATATAATTCGACCGACATTCGTTTTGATATTTCGAGTTTCTATTTTGAGAATTGTTTATTTTAGAACGGATAGTGGAGGAGTGTTGGGTATAAAAAGTCGGAGGAGTTGTAATTGGTGTGGTCGGGTGGATTGAGTTGAAAGAGCTAGAGGTGCTGCCAAAAGTACGGAGGCACGAGAGGTGGAAGAACCAACGTACTTCAGTCAAGACGGACGAGGCCGAAGAGTAAGTAACTTAGAGGGCAGGGTGAGAGAAAAAGGGGAAGATATTACAGGTGCAATAAGGTTGCCTGGCAACAAAAAGTCAACACAGCACCGGCATAAGAAGGATAGACGAGGGATCCAGAGACGGGGAGCTTTTTATATACAAGCCAGACCTGCTCCTTCCCTCTGCTTCCAGATCACCACCGCCTTCCCACCACAGCAATCGCAATCGCAATAGCTCAACTCCCGATCATTGCTTCGGATCTCCTTCATATTTGAGTGCGACGAAGGTGCCCCAATAGCCTGTTGATATCTGTTGGTACCTTTCTTCCGGTAAGCACATTCCCTCAAAACTCTGTAATCCAAGAAGAGATTACTCTCACCGACATCTCAAACTGACCTTCTTATAGTTGAAGAAGCAACGTTCACTCACAACCGAAGAACGGCTTACCCTCCATCATCGCCTCTCCAAATGGCTCAAGGTGAAGTCGACCTCAAGTTTTTGTCGCAATTCGCAGAGAACGTCAAATATGATCATCCTTCTTTATCCAAGAATCTTTCGACCGTTCTCGGCAACTTGACTATGATGTCCGAACTAGTCATACGAGCACGCAAATCACGAAGACTCGATACGACCCGCAAGACCAAGTCAGTTGATCTCTACTGCCGCATCATCTGGTACGCCCGAGAAGGCTTGCAGATTCTAGAGCAAATTGTTCTGCCCATGGTAGCAAATTCCGGGCCCCTCAAGGTCTTGTCGTACAAAATCCGAGCATCCTACTACCATTTATACGTTCTATTCAACAACAACCCGCAAATTACGATAAAGGCTGCGCATAAAGAAGTGCATACTCCGCCAGGTCTGAAATCTCCTCGGACTGCCAAGGATAAAGGAAAGGCCCCGGAACGACCAATGGGACTTGATGACCAGCTTGCTGCTGGTGATGAGATATATCGACCTAGTTCCGTACAGCCTACGCATCCTCTTGAGGGCGGCCCTGTT
The DNA here is from genome assembly GCA_001399465.1 of Hymenoscyphus scutula. Taxonomy (NCBI): domain Eukaryota; kingdom Fungi; phylum Ascomycota; class Leotiomycetes; order Helotiales; family Helotiaceae; genus Hymenoscyphus; species Hymenoscyphus scutula. Next base: position 96,319 of record LKTO01000098.1, read on the forward strand.
GGAGGCGTCAGCCCCCCCATTCCAGAAATCACAATGAATTTTCTGGTTCCCAGTATCGACTACCGCGGAATTGCCCTCAATTGCTTCCAAGAAGCAAATCAACTGGCGGAAAAGCTTCTCTGGGGCAGTCATCCATTGCGGGTTTCCGTCAGACTCGAATACACAGCTTTCCTTTACGACTGCCTGCACGAGAAAGACAGCTCACGACAATTAGCAAAAGCAACCATCAACGAGGTTTACAATGCGCCACAGGGTATGGACGATGATATGTTCCAGGATACAGCGCTATTAGTTGGGATTCTGGGCAAGATGATGAAGCGAGGCTTGGGATCTGCAGCATCGGGAAGTACACCCGGAGGCAGTATAGGAACTCGACCGTCACCTCCACGGACAACAGGTGCTGCAAATCTAGCAATACCAAGTCCAGGGATGGATAATGCCATCTAGGCTCATCCACATTATTATATTAAAGAAGAATTTGCGTGGACCGAACATTCAATTCTCTATTCGCCAGCCACGTACCCGTAAAGGTGCTGGATAAAATAGCCCAGTCAGTTTTAGAACGGGCTTTCAAGTTTTATAATGGGAGGCAATTATTTCTTGGCATTTTTGACAACGGCGTTCTGCATCACTTGTACAAAAAAAGGATAGGGGAAGATCTTTTTAATTTAAAGCTTTTGTGATTTTTTGTTTTGGTGGATATTGGATACCTATACCCTGGCTAACCAAATTTATTGGCGAGTCAACTTGCGTTGGGAGATTTTCTTGTTTGTATTTTTCGCGCAATTTTTTAGGGAGAGATATTCATCAATTCAATTGTAGTCAACTAATACCCCATTGTTTTGCTTCTTGCTTTGAAGATGGTCGGGTGTTGGTGATGCAACCGTGAACGACACCTTTTCTCATTTAGATATCCACCGCGAGAGTCGCCTTGGGGTAAAGGTAAATAAAAAAATGAAATGAAAAGGCCTTCTGCTCAACGACGATGAAACTCGGCATCAGATCATCTTTCTTGTATCTGAACACCGTGTAGCTGCAGAGGAATGACGCCGGCTTCATCTCTCAAGTTTTCGAGATCAAAACTTGATGTTCATGAGTATTTAAACTGAGAAGGACATCAATTGAAAATGGCTAGGTGGCAATCACGGTTTCTTTTCCTTTTCAGTCTGATTAGAAAAGCATTTACTATTGGACGAGTATTAACCTATTTCCTACGCCCCACAGATATCAAAAACCATGCGCCCCTCGATTCCTCGCGGTAAACGTCCCACTCGACACATATTGAAAATCGACCTTTAATTTTGCGCCATAAAATAACGCCTTGCTTTGGTATTTCCGTTCCCTCGCTCAAACAACATGAAAACCACTAACTCCATTTTCTCCAGATTCCATAATGCAAAACCCCTTCCTCGGCCTCAAATCCCGAAAACATCCCCTCTCTTTCCTTAACTCTAGGAGTCATCCACCGGCCTTACCCGATTGCGTTTTAAAAGTAACAAGAATGGGAAATTCATTTTCCGTCCAATCAAATCATTTCTCAAACTCGAAGTTTCGGAATAGCGATGAGGCAGTTCGGGGACAGTAATTCGAAGTCGCAAGACAAATCAACGACCCCATTACTTGCTGGCTCATGGTGGGAGGAGGAATTCCTCATAAGTCACCAGTACCGTCCTCTTGCTCGACCTTAAAAACCCCCCATCACCGTGACGGAAACAAGAGGAGCCCTACTCATACCCGTCCTCTCTAAACTTCCTCTTGATAATCGTGCCATCCACCATCCTTCCTGTCCAATTGAAAAAAGCAGCCTGAACGTGCAACCACTTATCATCCGTATATCGCTTCTCCAAATCCTCGAGGATGGTGCAATCTTCTTCTGTCCAGACATTATTCGGCCTGAGACCCTTGGGCTTCCCCTTCCCGCCTCCTCCATTACTTTGCTTATTCTTGTTTTGTGAATTGGAGTTAGATCGGGCTCTCTGCCTCTCCCTCTCCTTATTGCAGACCGTACAATGACATTCCAGTTCCTCCTCGAGCTCTTGGGTTCCGGATTTGCTGGTCCAAGCAGGAGGGGGAGGAGATTTAGGTGTTGGTTTTGGGTCCGGAACCGAGACTTTCGCGGGTGTTGGTTTGGGAGTGGATGTTTTGGAGTGTACACCATCTCCTCCCTTCTTCTCCTTGTCCTTCTCGGGAGCTTTATCACCATCACCCAGCCCACCAAACATCTCGAGTATAATCTCCACGTCATCATCTTTCTTCTCCTCGGCCTTGTCCTTTTCCTTTTCCTTCTCTGCCTCTTTCTCTTTAGCTGGTTCAACCGGCTTTTCTTTCTCCGCTTCTGCGGGTTTGGGAGAGGCAGTGGCAGTGGACTTGGGGGTTGATGAAGCATTGGTCAACTCCTTGAATCTGTTGATGATATCCTTTTTTGCGCCTCCTATCTCAGCCATGATATCTTTCCAGGATTTATTCTCTTTCTTCATGCTGAGGATTTTGGCGTCTTGTTCTGCTGTGAACTTTGAGGAGGAATTGGGCGTTTTTGCTGAGGCTGCGGGTTCGTCTTTTTTCTCTGCGACTGGTGCTGTGGGGATAGGCACCTAATGAGGAGGGGGTAAGGTTAGCATTGACTTGATAGGATTAAAAGAAAGGGAAAAGATCCTCATTTGGTGATCACAAGGGCGAGCGGGAGGGTAACTAGGTAGTACTGGAGTTCATCCAGAATTAAAGCAAGTCACTCCACTCAGAAGAGTGAGGGGACTATCGATCTTATCATCCAAAAAAGCAAAAAGAAAAGAAAGATTCCAAGCTTCCATATTATCTCACCTCCTCGACTTTCTTGGCCTCTTCCGGGGGTGTGGCTGCTTCCTCTGGTTTTTCTTCAACGGGCTTCACGGGTTCCTCGGGGGGTTTCACTGGCTCATCTGCCTTCTTTTCCTCAGGTTTGGCGGCTTCTTCTGTTAGTTTTGCTGGCTCCTCTATTTTCTTCTCCGGTTTTGGCTCTTCGACTGCAGGTGGTTTCGCAACTTCCTCGACCTTCTTCTCCTCCGGTTTTGGCTCTTCGACTGGTTTTGCTACCTCCTCTGCCTTCTTCTCCTCAGGCTTGGTCTCTTCCTTTGCTTTCTCCTTCTTTTCTTTCTTGGATGAAGACTTTGAGCTGGAACGAGTTTCAGGAATAATCACCTTCTTGCCTCTGACTTTTCCTCCGTCGCTACTGGTGACGCTTATGAGGGAGCCACCTAAGATCCAATTGACGACGTTGAGTTCGACTTTGTCTTTCTTGTGTTTCGCCATTTTGCGGTTGGTATAGTTGGTGAATCGAGATCGGAGTTTTGGAAAGAAAGTAGTTGTGCCAATCGGGGGTTTTGGTGTTTGATTTTGTGTAAGATTGGTGGGTGGTTTGAGATCGGGGATTATGGCGAAATTGCTGGGTGGTGGATGCGTGGTGTGCAATCGAAGGTGAGCGAGTGATAGTTAGTGTTTTGGGAGGGCCAGATGGGTTGCGACAATAGCAACCGGGGACGAAGGTGAATTATCTTGACAGTGAAAGGTTTGAAGCGGACAATCGGGAAGATTATATGGCACGAGCAAACTGATGAGGTCTGTCGCTATTGTGGTTCGCTTTTAAGATTCTGTGAGAGTGACACTGGCAAGCTCGCGAATTGCAGAGACGGTAGCGGGGAGAAACTTACTGGCGAAGTGATGTACTTCGAGGGGGGGGTGAAAGAGAGAGTGAAGGGTGCTAGATTAGTTGTCGATATCGACTAGCGAGAAAGTGAATGGTCGTTGATTATTTTACGTCAAGTAGGAGTTGAGGCGATTGTTCAAGTGACGTACTCGTCGACTTATTGAGGAAGTGATGTAATTCTTCTCAAAAGTATGCCTCAACCAAGTATTAAATGTCGGAAGCTTTCTCTGGGCTTCAAGTCCCTGTAACTTCAGGGTATCAGGTACCAATTGCGACATGCAACAAAGGCTTAGGTTGGCATGTGTATACTAAAGCTTTATTCTTCTTTATAGGAGCTGCTATATTCCAATCACCATTTATAGAATCGCCTAAGTTTTTCTAGACAAACACCTGATCTTACTAGCTCTTAGTATAAATCTACTTCTTAGTATAGATCTATTCCTTATTATAAACCTAGCTCCTTAGTATAGATCTAGCTCTTAGTATAGACCTAGCCTTTATTATAAGACTCTATAGAATATAAAGTAGAGTATAGCTTTAAGTAGGAAATACTACTAAATATCTTTTTATTATTTCTATTGTTTTTTTAAAAAATAATATATAATTTACTAAAAAGGTAGTATTTCTTAGTAATATTATCTTATCTTATCTTTATACTATTTAAGCGATTATAGATATATAAGAACTTTAGCGAGAAAGCTTAACTCTTCTTAGACTAGAGGTTTATATATTTTAGTATATCTTTTATAGATATTATAGTATTTATATAAGAATTTAGATAGCTAGCTCTATCTCTAAGAGTATCTAGACTTATTATAGTTTATATTACTTTATATAAGTTAAGGTCTAAATAATTAATTAACTAATTATTTATATTATTTAGAATTATTTATTTATTTACTAATTATATAAATATATATTATAATTACTTTTATTCTTCTCTCTAATCTTTAACTCCCTTTCTATTTCTCTTTTACTCTCTTTAACTTTCTTAAATTACTTTCTATCTCTTATATAAATTAGTAATCTATATTATCTTATAGTACTATTACCTCTATATTATCTCTCTCTTACTAATCCTTTTTAACTATATATATACCTCTCTATATATAAAGGCTTCTTATCTACCTTATTAATGTTAGGACTTATAGTAAATACTAATAAATTGAACTATAGAGGTGTCTATATACAAGAAGATTCGATTGTCCTTTCTAGAGTAGAGTCCTTACTACCTTATATACTTAGTCTACTTATTCTAGAGGATTCTGCTATATATTTTTTCTAAGGTTCTGTTAAGTTAATACGTTGTAATCAATACGTTGCGTTACTAAGCGAGGTTACATACTCATGTCGCTAGAGTACTCTAAGACTTACTCTATAGGTACAACCCTTAACATTACTCTCCTCTCTACTCTTATAGATAGGTGTCTAGGGCTACTATGTCCTTCAATTCAGTAGCAGGTTCCTATGTTAGATTCATATAGCTAGTCTATTTAACCTTATACTTAAGACAAGTATAAGAGCCTTGTTAAGGGTTGCACCTGTGGAGTTAGTCTTGGAGTAGTCCAGCGACGCATTCACGTGACCTCGCTTGTTAACGCATAGACGCGACAGAACCTTCGAGAGTACTCTTAGTAGAACCCTCTAGAATGTGTAGACTAGGTATATAAGCTAGCAAGGACTCGATATTAGAAAGGACAATCGATCCTTCTTGTACATAGACAGCCTCTATAGTTCAATTCAAAGTACTTACTATAAGCTCTAACAAGCCTCTCTCTAGAAGCCTCTTCTGCCGCTAGCCTAAAATTCCCTCTATTTACTACTCTATAGAATTATCTACTAAGATTATAGGTAGTTAAGCGTCGTCTATAATTTAACTAGGTAGTAGATCTATAGTAGCTAGCTATAACAAGTCTATATTAAAGATATTATAGATACTAGGTAGTATATCTAGCCTATACGCGGATAGGCTAATAACCTTAATAACTATAAATTTTATAGATTAAGCGTCGAGTTTCTTACTAGCCTTCTCTATCTATATATTCTATAAGCTTAAATAGACTTTATCTCTAACCTTATATAAAGAAGTAACATTCTATAAACAATTAGCTTATATCTCTTAGTTCTACTATACTCTTACTATTAATAACTAAGCCTACTCTATAATAGCCTTAATTCTTACTACTATTACTTTACTCTTCTAGATTAGAGTATTTATATATATAGGTGTTATAACGTCTATTAAGAGCTAGTTAGACTACTAGTAGCTAGTTAGCCTAATTATCTTATATAGAATTAACCTATTATTATAGAAGTATCTCTACTTTAGTATTTACTTATTCTATTAAGCTATCTGTTTATAGGTAGAAGGCTATAGAGATCTATTATTTAATCTATAAAAAGTTATAGATAGTCTTCTATACTTATCTAATAAATTATAGACCTCTATCTAATACTATTACTCTTAAGAGTCTATATAAGCTATAGTATAAATAGATGAATAGATAAGTAAAGTCTTCTAATAATATAGTTAAATTATAAGCCTTAAGTAGTAACTCTTTATCTAAATAGTCTATAAAAACTACTATTATATTAAAACCTCTACTTATAGAAAGTAGTCTAATAAAATCTATCGAGATCTTCTACTATTACTATTCTAGAATAGATAATAGATAAAGTAAGCCTTGTTTATAGTCTCTCTAGACCTTAGTACATCTATAAATCCTATAATTATAGATAAACTACTTAATAGTAGTCTATAAGTTTAGCTAGAAGAACTCCCTTAAGACTACTATAATTGTTCTATTCTTACTAGAATAGCCTATAAGAGTAGAGTTGTAGATTTACTATATAATTACTATCTATAACAGTTTATAATCTAGGACCTATAGTCTACCTCTAAACTATAAAGAGCCGTCCTTATCGATTAAGTAGTTAGAGATAGAGACTTTAACTAGAGAAGCAAGGTCTATTAGAAACACTCTATTTCCTTAGCGAATAGTATCTATAAGATAATTAAAGTCCTTATCCTATATCTTTCTCTTTTCCTAGAGGTTTTGTAGCTAGTCTATAAGACTACGTCTCTCTATTAACACTAGTACTAGCTGTATAGTATTCTCTTAAATCATTCTGTCTAGAATCAGTTATACTATCCTATAATTAAGCTGTTTATCTCTCTCCTCTAGAAGGTCCTAGTCCCTCTTTATTAACGCGTCTAGTAGCTCTTCTTTCTTGCCTAGGCGGTATTAGATTATTAGGTTAAACTTACTTAGTATTAACTACTAATATCAGATCGTCTCGAATTGTTATTACCATTATAATTCACCTCCTCGTCGCTCTCACTTTGGTCGGAGTTATGCCCGCACTCCTCGCTCAGATCTCCAAATGTTATTCCAGCTCGTAGACCTCGGGCACGCAGGAAACCAGGGTCTTCTTGGTCAATCATTTCAAAAGATTTGCTGCTCTTTTCATTCTCTGCGGCTTGCTCTTCCACTGCATAAAGACTCGTCCATCTCGAAACAAGGGACCATTTACAGCCAATTCTTCTTCCCTCATCCTGAACAGCCTCAACCCGTTGATGGAAAGTTCGTTTCCTAGATGCTGCACTCAAGTCAATGGGACTCTGTACTTTTTCCAGATCTCCTAGAAGAGCTCGTGCGGCAAAACTATCTATCATGTCCTCTTTGCTCGAGAGTTGTTTGATCTGCACTAATTCAGATATTTCCTCGCTACCAGGTCTAGTAGCTCTGAGACGCACACCCCTAAGACTGATGGAGGGACTTAGAGACTCGTACAAAAAGAATATCCGATTTCGTAGGAAAGGACTGAGGGTGGACATATCCGAAGGTGATTTTAATGAACTCTGGATAGCCCTATTAGTGGAATCTTCTATCTTCAACCTTTCTTCATCTGTTATAAAAGTCAGTTCCTCTCTTTTGCTACTGCCGTAACCACAAGCATGCATACCCGTTTGTGTGCCGTTTCCTGATTCGGGGGCGGTTTTGTTGAACCCTTCAATCTCTATTCTAATGTGGCCTACGTGCCCGGAAAGAGCAGCTTGTAGGACCGCAATCACCCTTGACTCCAAGCCTACTTGACTAACTGACGAAACAACTTCTGCATACCCACCTCCAAATTTCGCTAAACCCTTTACGAGAGCATGAGAAACTGCATGACCAATTCCAAGGGCAAAGAGCCGTACCCTCCCTTTCGTACTCAATCGAGATTTTCTCACAAGTTTAAAAGTGCCATCGAGGTCCCATAAGTGACCATCAGTCAAAACAATTATGTCCAAATTGCTAAATTCGTTGCTGCTATTGATAACAGCATTCAAAACCGGAAGCAGTTCAGTGCCCCCCATATCAGCCTGAAGGTATCGCGAGACATATAAAAGCGCTTCATTGAGAGAGTTTTCTGAATATGGGATCGAACATGGCCAGAGAGACTCGAAACTAGAGCCGAAACTCCAGATGTTGAAGCTTTTTCCTTTTGGGACACCGCGAAGGAAGAAGGTCATTGCAGACTTGACAGCTGCCATCTTGTCGGCCATCGATCCTGAACGGTCAACCACAAAATTGATCTCAGCATGGCGAGCTTCTATCCCGTTTCGCAGCATAAAGTTTTCGGGAATAGTAAGCATAACTGCTTGATGGTTGTCAAAGGACGGATGTAACTCAACACAAGCTCGAGGCACATTTTCTCCCTCATCAGGGAGCGTCTGAATATCGAGGATGAAGTCTCGATCCAGGTCGGTGATGGCATCAGTAAGCTTGACCGCTGCACATTTCGGATCCTCTTCTCCACCCCTCTAGACAAAATCATTCCAGCTTTGCCCTGTCCTCTCGCTACCTCCAATATCCACGGATATTCTATGAGAGGGACAAGTTATCGATGTTATGTTTTCCGCGGCTAGTACATTAACTTGCAGGTGAAATTTCTCCATACCTCCCAGAGAATATCCCGGGTCTTGAATGTTTTCCGGTGCTGCTCCATACCGAGGCGCGATAAAGGTGGGCAGTGTAAAGGTTGTCGTGGAATGGCCGTTCTCAAATTTATATCCTAGGAAGGCGAGAAACGAAATCTCAGCCTTCAATTCAACGTCTTTAGGAATATTCCCAAGGGTTGTGGTGAAAACCTCGACATTGTTCTGATCGAGCAAGCCTGCTGTCTTGCCTCCTCTGGTTGATTGATCAAAAGCTTCCCGTGCATCTTCCTTCGCCTTGACTTTACCCCTCAGCACCTTTTCTCTTCCAATTTTGCATACAAAATCAATAACCGTACAGTCAGACGGTAATGGGAATGTGTATGATGCTTTTGGAATAAAAACACTGCTGCTGTTGACAAAAGTTTGGGTCACCGAAACCCTGGCTGCGTCTTGGATCAATTGAGCTTTTACCGATACAAATTTTGGAGACAAAGACCTTGTCTCCCTTGTCGATGCCGGCCGAACATGAAAATTCTGTGGTAAAGGTAAATCCCCGGTGTGATACATTTTGAGATCGGGAGGAGGAAACCGAGGTTGTTCAGGCTCTTCCCTACCCAGTGGATTCGTGGTAATAAGTACTTACTGACACCATCCATAATTAACGATGTCAAAATGAACCTTTGTGTTCAAAAATCAATGATTCCTGCAGTAGCGCGGTTTGAATGTTGGTCAAATGTATTGGGGAAAATACCCCCTCAGAAGGCTGGAAAGGCAGTACTAATATGCTCGGGGCCTCGGAGCACCGGAGCTTTGTGTGACCTCCCAAAACTCAGCCAAGTCGCTCACCGAAACTCTTTTGTTCGGTTGCTTTAAAAAGGTTAAAAACCGCCTGACTTGTATACTACACCATACTACCCCCTTCCCCCATCTTAACTGTCTGTGGAGTTTACAGACCGTAGACGCACATAAATTTTCACAGCAAAACCACCCTTGCACACCACAGACAGTTAAGGGGGGCACTACCAAGTATCCCCCCTGAAGTGAATGTAGAGTGCAAAGGGTTTTTCGGTGAGAACCGGCTGTGCGCGTTACACTTGATTTAGGGGGGGGGATAATATCCGGGATATTAATCCCTCTTATCATATTAAAATCCACTCTTTTTAGCTCTGGGGGATGTTGTATAAATTCTTTGTAATGTAAGTCCATCACTCCATTGTTTACCTCCGTCTTCAACTCTGGAGGTCTTATTGGTCCGGTGCTCTGACATTACCAGGAGTTTACGCAGCCTCCACCAGATAGGTCATTACAATGTAATGGTGGAGGGGGGTGAGTACCTTCTTCCCAACCTAGCTCTTGTCATTCCAGGCTCGCGGTGGACAGACAGAGTGGAAGTAAATAAGTTCGTACCTGCGTCTAACGCTCGCTGTTCTGATCTTGCAGGATAACCTAAATTCGTTATTTCAATTCTCTAGCTTGATACTACTGAAGTCTTCCAGTTGTATATAGTAACTTAACTGATCTACCCCACGATAATTGGGACTACGTAGGCAGGGGCGAGCTTATTTACTCCCACTTTTTCTGCCCAGTGGTGTAGCCAGTGCAAATCAAGTAATTATCCAGAAAACTTGGGGCAATTAATACAAAGTATTTGAGTTGTTATTTACCGCTTTCAATGCCCAGGGCGAGCGCACTAGCGGGGTTCCAAAATAGCCACCACAGAATGTAGCACTAAATCAGGGGATGGTATTTAGCCTTAATCCCTCGAAATGCTACTTGCAAATGGTCCAAGCCGTTTTTCAGTGACCGACATCCTATTATCAAAACACAACGTCTTTTAGATTTTATAACTTTTCTCTACCCATGGCACTCCCAGTATCCTTCGGTAATGTCTACTTAATGGTTAAATTGGCTCTAAATCTGGGTAAAGCATTTACCAAAGGACGCAAGTCTGCCCCTGAAGATTTTCGCGAGGTAGAAAATCAGCTCTACTCAGTTAGTACAGCGCTGTCTGCGCTGGACAATGCAATCAAGCTTAAAGGCGTTACAATTGCTATTGACCCAAGTAGTCTTCCTTCAATTAGTTCAACCCAGCCGACGAATGTTGGAGAGGTCATCGAATTCATGTTGAAGAGCTGTGGGGAGACGCTTGAGCACCTCAAAAGGCTCGTGGAAAGCTATGGCACGATAAGGCGGCCAACCGACTCAGAGTCCCCAATTCTCAGTCGATGGGGCAAGGAGATTAAGGACAATTGGAAGAAGATCAAATGGACAACTGAGGGTGGTGATCTTGAAACTTTGAGGAGCCAACTCAGCGTTCACATAAATAGCCTCAACCTCATTATTGGAGTCATAAACAAGTAAGCCACCACGCAATAAGGAAAGGCTAGTTTCTAAAATCATTTCTAGTTCTCAAGGCAGTCGAATCGAAGGCCAGCTTAGCCAAGTCACGTCAATGTTGAAAGAGGTTCACGTCTGGTTTATGGCAAATTTAAAAGACAAACCGACAGCTCCCCAGAATGGAGATCTTAATAATTCAGAATTAGCAGGCAGAACAGAACTTCATTTCGAGATACACGAAGAAGACCCATCCGGTTTGAATATAGTTTGTGGCCATGCAACATTGCGTCCGGACTGGAATAAGAAGAACAATGATGATGGGATGGTCAGCACTGTTACCTCGAACTCACTATTCAAGTGCTACTGCACCGAGGATACTGTGACACATGGCTCTGAATTGGATGCTTTCAGTTGTGAGTAGCGGAAATATTGTTTCAAACGGAGTTTTTGTTTCAATAACTGAATGAAATAGTGTCTCATTTAAGCTTTCCGATGAAGCTTTCCGGAAATTCGTGTGCTTGGACCATCTACAAAGCCGCAAACAGAAACACAAATAAGATGGTGTCTCTCGTGATAAATAATATCCCTCCTCGTAATAAGCTTTTAGACCCCAAAGACACTTGCAGATACTAATTTTTGGAAGTGATAAGTGAGTTTGAGAGAAATTTCATCAAGGTTCTCGCGATCCATGCCACGAAATCCATGCTCCGTCGTACCACGGGCACCATGTTGGCATATACAATAGAAACGGGCGTATCTGGAATCTCCGAAGTTCGACTATTAGATACCATTGGGTCAGTCGTCTTTCCCATCACGCTTTCATCATGCTTACTTCTGCGATAGTGATGTTAGAAGGATAGGAAAACAAATCGACACGGTGACTTTCACAATGAACCGACAGTCATACACAAGGACCGAAATAAGCGTTGTGCAGATCCTACACTATGGTGCAGTCAATTCAAAGGACCTTTTTCTTCATTCCGATATCACATTGAAACACATGACCCCACAAAATACGGCCGAAGTATTGATTTTCTCAACGGGGAACTCAGAAGAGGATTCGGAACCCATAAAAATTCTTCGTAAGTTGAAGAAGAAGAATTAATATATTATAAATCGAGGCTAACTTGTTCCATACAGTCAAACACAATACTGAGATAAGCTTTGTTCCTTCCGATGCCAAAGTCATACTTCGAAGCTGTCAGTGTAATTCAGAAAACCAAGAGAAGCCAGATTAGGTGATGGATGTCTCATTCCAGCTCTCAAATGCTGAAGGTATTATTCGCGCCATAGCATTCTGGAGACATTTAGGATAGGAATCAGCTAATTTGAGCAAAGCGGCATCTGAATTCAGACGAAAATTAGAGGATATGAGAACTGAGTTATTCATCTTATTCCTGAAATCACCCAGACAAAACGAGACGACTGTTCTCAAGCTGTAAGGAAACTAATTGCATTGCTTGAACTTCAAGTCGCTAATTTTCATACAGTCAAGCGAAGGGCGTCCACACCGAAGACATCGAGATTGCAGATTGCGACATCACAATCGTGCAGAACACTGCGACTGGACGTCTCCGACTTATTGTAGCTAGTAGTAATGGTTGCACAATCTTAAGTCAATTATGTAAGCCATTTGCTCCCCATAATCTAATCCTAGGCTCTTTGATCTTCTAATCGACAAGATAGTAGCTGAAGACTTCACGAATGGGAAGCCGAATTTTGGAAATCCAACATACGTGATTCAGATGGAAGCGCCGGGGATAAGAAAAGTGCATAAATACGAGAATGGGTTTCGATTTTTTGAATTTTCGGATATTCAAAGTGAGTTGATCCTCATGTTTCGGTTGTATATTCTACGCACTGACTAGTTGTAATAGTGGAGCGTCTTTTTGAACTGGGCCTTGCTGCCGTATCTGGTAACACTTCACTGTTAGAGGGAAGCTAGAAAGTTAAACCCTTTTTGAGGTGCTGGAAGTTTGGAGGCGTTCGGGGAAGAAGAGTAGTGTAATGTTGTCAAGTTTGCTTAATTCACTAGTTACGTAATTAACCACATATATTGCTAATTCATACATCTAAGAACAACGTCAAGGTGTATCCATGAAACTAACGAAATAAAGTTTCAAGCATTTTTGAGTATCCATTACTAAGTACCAGTCAGACTCTATATGTCCTGGAAAAGCGTCCCAATTTGTTCCCACCTGGAGGTTCGACTTAACCTTTTAATGGCACAACAACAGGCCGGTTTCAAAAACTGAAAAGCTGTACATCCATCTAATGGGTACTTGAGATACATTTAAGATTTAAATTCCCATTTTTACGAGTTTTTCAAAGTCGTTGTTCTAGTGCTGTGCAAGGGCACAAAATGGGACGCTTTTGTAGAGTCAGAGTACCACCCTCTATATACCAATATCCTCCACATTTAGAATACCTAATTTAGTTTTAAAAACACAAGTTTCACCAATCAGGGGAAATATCTGCCCGGTGAAACAAAAGAAAAACAGCTGCAAAAAATGAGGTTTCTGCCCTCGGAGTGAATCGAACACGCAACCTCGTCATAACATTATACCTGTAGATATAATACTAGTGACGCGCTCTACCATTGAGCTACGAGGGCTTTTTGGGGTTTTATTGAGATTTTCCTTATTTGGAATATTCATCGTTTCTGTGGGGTTTGTGGGACTTAGCTCTACATGAGAGAAAAAACCCGCCGATTTGAGGCACAGCCGCCCTACTAAAATTCGATCACTTCTTCATCACGACGTGTTCTAAGGCCAAATAAAGTCACAAAATTACAAGAAAAATTATAATCAAATCCTAGAGTAACCTAGAAGAAGTCTATCAAGTCTTGTAGCTTTTTATCAAGTGGTTGTTGTTGCATCGAGATATGAACTAGAGTCCCTCGAATCGGCAGGTTTTTTCTCACATGTAGAGGGCTTAGGGGGGCTGTTTAGCCCCACATGCTTGTACATGTGGTGATGTGAGTGGTGGATAAAATGGAAGTTTAGTACATCGACGGCTCTTCTCGCTAAGCACACACTTGCATTTGTCAAGTGCATTTTCCAAAATTGTCTGTATATTTGCACTGTGGATGATAATGTACTTGTTGTAGAGAATTTTTTTAATTTTTTATCGAAGTGCCCTGAGATATAGTCTGTGTAGGCGCTCGGGGTTTATAGAGTAATTATTCCCCTCATGTGTAAGAATTGGAAACAGTTTCCGAATCGCAGATGAACGATTGGTGAAGCAGAGAGGATATATCATCCACTTTGTCATTACGGATTCATACACCCTCAAGTAGTGAGCAAAGTATTAGAACTCGTGTATTATCATTATATTAAAGTAAAATCATATATACATCGCAAAACACCCCCAAGTTTTCCAAACGCTAAAAGAACACGCGAGTCTAACTTCAAATTACAAATCTCCTCCTTCGCCTTCGAAAACAAAGCATCCCCTCTAAATGTATTGCCAAACTGGACTGCTACTAACTGGGAATGCTCCCAAGTTGAAAGAAAGACACTCAGCACCAGCCACAAATCCCGGATAACCAAGCGCAAAGACTTGGTATACATTGGGATCCGTTGCAGTAGGACAAGCAGCAAAACTCAAATCGTTAAATAACAAGCTTCCAACAGAAGAGGGGGGTGCGGGCGTGTACTCGAAGGGGCCACGGAGTCCGTTGTCGCCAGTGTTAGCACTGTGAGCTTGTGTGGCGGAGAGAGAACCATCCGAGGCGATGTAGATTTGTTGGCCGCCTGGGACGTTGGCGTTCAGAGAAACACCTTCGCTGGTGGTGGAGGCGAGGAGTTGGGTTGTGTTTCCAGCTGGAGGGACTGTTAGTTTGTGTTTGAGGGAGTGGGAGGATGAAATACCTGGACATGGCTCGGCTTGGGGAGGACAGTAGGTTGCTGTGTTTTTGTGGATCCAGAATTTCAGACCGTTTTCTGAGACGCTTGAGAGGTGGATGGGGTATGTGCTACGAAGAGCAATAAGGCCGATTGTGTCTACTGTGTCGCGTGCAACTGGTGCAGCTGTAGCAAGACCAGCGAGGGCTGCGATGAGAGTCTTGGTGTACATCATGATGAAGATTTTTAAGTTTTGTGTTGTTGAGAGTAGTTGATTGAGTAGATGATGGAGTGGGAGATTGATGTTAATGTTGATAATGGAGAAACAGAAACAAGAGGGGAAACCTGAAGAGATATATACTTTCCAAAGGCTGGGCACTCACCTTAGAGGAGCACAAGAGTCTCATGATAAACTACGTCGGAAGCCCGTGAGGGCAAAGATCTCGTAAGTCTTGCCCCGTACGCAGATCTCTACGTCGTACCAAGCACACATCGTACCGGTAACTCTTCGGTGGCCCAAAATACATAACCTTAGCCCCGCTTAGTTCAAAACCCCGAAAGTGCAGCTGAAATCCTTGATTAGCCCACGTACCAAGTGAGCTCAACAACATGCCTTGAAAATTTATACTCAACTGCTCATTCGTTGTATAAGTACAACTGACAATAATGTCTCGGCGCCTTCTCATCACTCACACTCAGTTTTCCAAATGAATTGTTTGCTTACCTGCAGTGGCTAATACTGGTTGTAAGCAAAGAATGACCTCTCTGCGAAAAGCTTAGTATAGCTTATTACTCGTGCCACCTAAGCTACCGGTACTGTACCATCCCCACACTACCTACCAACCCTCGCATTCCCGCCTCACCATCGTCATATGCACACCATATGCAGAACACTAAATCCTTGGTCTCGTATTTGCCCTTTTGCCGCATGCAATGTAGAAGAAAAACCTGAATATAGAAACAACACAATGAATCCAGGGTCGAACGAGCGGTCAATGTCCCAGGTACCATTTCAACTACCGAGGTGCTGAAGAATCAGCGAATCCTCACACAACGATCACACAACGGACATAGCGCAGTAAAAGCAGAGCGATTTGCACGCAAGGAAAACCTTTTTTCTGGCTCACGAGATCTAAATACGAGAAAGTATAACGAGACAAAGAGACGTGAACGAACAAAATACCAAAATAACAAAATCATATCCAAGTGACCGGCAGTCGATCGTTCCTTTTCGTCCTCTTGGCCCGAATACGAAGACATCGCGGCTACCCCACCCGCCCATCGGCAAAGCGCGATAAACACGAGGTTCAGACGTCATCTACGATTTGATCCTGACATACGAGTATTCCGTACAAGTTACCCTCTGTACTCGAGTACAGCGGCGATGTACAAGCACGCTGAAATGTGTTGGGTGACAAGTGGGAGACAAATACTAAGCGAGATTTACCCGACGCTACCTCGGCTTTTACATTTACCTCATAAAAATATGGAAAAAGTTACACTGATTCAGACTAGACTTAATAGTAATTAAGCTACTTTTTAAGAATTCCTAAAAGTGGTGTTATTGTGTGATGCTTCAAAGAAAAGGCAGTTGAATAAACACCGATATATTTCCGAGACCCTTGCCCCCTTGCCTTGTTTAGGCAGCCAGCATCGAGTCATCGTCAAACTCATCTCTCACTCAATAATACATCACCAAACTTGTTTGATCGAAATTTGCACCCATACCGGTAGCATGGCAAAATCACTTTCAGATCTGCCTGTTGAGATCCTCACGCAAATTATTTCGATGCTCGTAAAAAACAACAATTCAAGAACACACCTAACCGTACAATTGAAGACGAAGCCTCGCAACTTATGCCTACTATCGAGCCTTTCACGACAATTTGCCTATGTTACAAGACCTTTTATCTTCCAAAATGTCATAATGTCAACAAGATCCGGTTACGAGAAATCATTAGCTCGGCGCAGTTTAGAAGAAAATCCGGACCTCTCCACGATGGTGCACTCACTAGAAATCGCAGTTTCGCTCAAGGAGATGCAATCAAGAGAGGGATGCACATTAAATGACCTGATCGGAACCTTGAAGAATTTGAAAACGTTGACTTTCTATGTGACGGACGGGGCACTTGGCGAGGGATGGTCATGGCTCTTTGATTTCGGTCATTTAGAAAACTTGACAGCGATCAATTTGAGGGGCGATGGTATTTACATTGAAGATATGTGGAGATTCATGGTTATGCCAAACGTGAGGCATATGTCTATCGTCACCCCTTCTCCAGATACCCCTCTTTTCGCCCTGAAAAAAGCACTGCCTGGACTTTCTGGAGTGTTGAGTTTGAACCTGGGAAACGCTGAATTTCACATTCTTCCAGAAACTTTACGTACGCTTCTTGAAATATGTCCAAAGATCGAAAGCCTCAGAATGCACCTTCCGGGAAGGGAGGGAATCGATGAGGAGGACGGAGAAAGACAAGCTACCGGAATAATGATGTTCCCATTGTCACCAAGAGAGTTATCACAGACGCTCGCTATCTCAAAAAACTCGTTGAAAAGACTTGAAATAATAGATTGCCATTGTATTTGGCCTGCGCATGACCTCTCGAAAATGGATTTGAGTATGATGTCAGCACTCAGGTATCTCGACTGTCCGGCGAGACTGTTCTTCAATCCTGATAAACCGCCGAGAACCAGAGCTGGCTTTTATAAACGACTTCCTTCAACTTTGGAAGATTTGAAGGTCAGTTCATCACATATTATTGATTTATGTATCTACTAATTCCGTCCTAGATCCGATTCAAAATGACCTATCGAAGAGTAACACACAATGAATCAAGGTCAACACAGTGTACCAATCCACGATTGGAAGCTGCATGGCTTCTCGAGCTTGCTGAAAATAAACGAGAGTATCTACCACAGCTCAAGACAGTCTGCTTACGAGAAAATAGACCGAAGAATGTTATTGGCGAAAATCCACCAGGGCTTTTGTCACAGGAGCAGCTTCGTTTAGTATTGAAGGAGTTTGGTAGAGCTGGAATGCAACTTACTGGATTGGGTGGTATTCCGGAGATGTTGGCGGAAATAGCATTAGAGGATCTTGACCTTTTTTAAGGTTTGCAGCCATCTATCTTGAAAATTCGCTAGTAGTCAAATTCTAGGTACCGTCTTTCATTTTGAGAATGGAACTCACTATTTGAAGTGAATAAGAGAGTCGGAAATTGCTCAATACTGTGGGTACATCTGCGATAATGTTAGGACAGTTATGTCTATAGTCCGAGGATTTCCAAAAATTTCAACCTCTGCCTCACACAACAATTTAAGTTGCCATAAATCATTCCGAAACGAAGGAAGACAGCCTCGGATTCTATCATGAAGTTGCTCTCTCGTTGCATTTCAAATGCTTACAAGTAAAATGCGCTCGTCAATATACTCGTAACACTGTACACAGTTTGAAGACTAATCCTAACATTTAGGTTTTAACTGACAGATCTCCCTCTATCTAAAAAGTCGACAAGCAGTATATCAAATGTGAAACCAGAAACGCATTCAAGAGGGTCATTGTCTAGGATGAGTAATACCCTGTAAGTAAATAAACCATCCATGTCCAATCAATATTAATGGTTAAGACTTGGGGTTTGTTCACAGCCTGAATACATCTTATGGCTTGGGCTGGTTCAATCCCTGCTCGTTAAATCAACCCCTTTTCCTCTCCCATTCATCAAATACTGATGCAACTTCTAGAAACGAAGTGAATCATTGAATCCTCATTTTTTGTTTTCCTCTCCTAGAGTTAATGTAAGGGGGAAATGTTGAGATGGGCGAAGAGGGTTAAGCGCATTAGTGTCACACCCCATTTA
Organism: Hymenoscyphus scutula; assembly: GCA_001399465.1. Classification (NCBI taxonomy): domain Eukaryota; kingdom Fungi; phylum Ascomycota; class Leotiomycetes; order Helotiales; family Helotiaceae; genus Hymenoscyphus; species Hymenoscyphus scutula. The sequence continues at coordinate 114,961 of LKTO01000098.1, forward strand.
ACTACTGTTGTAGCTTTCTTACAGGTAAACAAACCATAGTACTTCTCTGAGATACATCTTTGCTGTTGAGTTATAATTATTACCTGTAAATACCGTCAAAATCTTCAAAAGCTAGATAACCGACATGACTCCCATTATGAAAAAGATCTGCTTATGCAACCATCTCTCACCTCTCTATTCTAGTGACTTCCACCTCTTTCCCTCTCTGCTTTTAATTCACTTCCTCAGCTCTCATCGACCTCTCTGCCAAGAAGTTGCAAAATTTCATCAAATGACCACAAAAAAAGCCCACATCAGCCCAGAAAGTCGCCAAAAAATATCCTTAACACTTATTTGAGGAGTCGAACCTCTATTTCTCTCTGACGGGGAATCGAACCCCGGTCTCCCGCGCCTTGGCAAGCCCTAGTTAGGGCTTTTAATGACAAGCGGAAATCATAACCACTAGACCATCAAAGACGTTATTTGTTTTTGGTGGTTGTAAGTTCGACAAATTGAGTTCATGTACCCGCCACTTTTGTGAAGATTTGTGGGACTCCGATAACCTTATGAAAATAATTTCTCCTCCATACTCTTGTGCTACCATCCGTCGTACACTAAAGCTCGTCTACACTACGGCCCGCCCTCTTAGCTTTGTTCCTATTCTGCGCAACCATGTTCTCGTACGGCGAGACTTGGATGCACCAGCGTAAGACTTGCGATGCGCTAGTGTGATATCTCAGCCAGCCTTACCGAGCCCTACCACCCCGGGATCGAGTATTCCTGCCAAAACACAATCGACGCAAGGCTCTAAACTCTTTCCTTCCCTTAACAAATTTCCTGCCTTTTATCACCATCTAGGTTACACAGGACAGAAGAGTACAGACTGAGAAGCTACAGACTGAGAAGCTACAGACTAAGGAGTAGTGGTGATACACTCTAAGCCACCATCAATTCATCTCAGCTACTGTCATTCCATGATGCGCACTGGTCCAGCCCACCATCCCATTAGAAAACAATTCCTTTTCCACTTAACCTCAGTCCTAGAGCTTACCGGGGTTAGCCTCGGCCCCACCCCAATCAAGGCTTAGAGCACCGCATCAATGTGTGCCTGTGTGCCTGCCATCAATGTGTGCCTGCCATCAATGTGTGCCTGCCATCAATGTGTGCCTGCCATCAATGTGTGCCTGCCATCAATGAAGCTGCTCCCTAGTATGACCAATAGGCTGCATCTCACCATGTGTATCACTTTTATTAGTTAGCCAAAAAACGCCTTGGAGGGCTGTATGTATAGTAATTGATTTAACGTATTCGCCCCGAGGTACTTATCTGGCTGCCTATAGAGCTGTAGTATATAAAATTATATGAATCTATTTCTTCGTACCTTAGTTAGTGAATATAGGAAGTAAAGTTCTATTACCTATCTTTAACCCTGTATATTACTTACTACCTATAACATTCTTGTTTCTATACTCTTGTTTTAAGAAAATAGTATTAAAAAGAAAGGTAACTAAAGAGATTTTAGACTATATATATAAGATTCTAGCGTATATTATAAGTGTTTATATCTCATCTTTACTAACTCTAACTCTAACTCTAAATCTTAACTAGATACCTTCTAAGGATCTATAGAGTAGCTAGATATAGAGAGTTAAGTCTAATCTATTCTTAAATTCTCTAGATTATAAACAAAGTCTATAAAATACTAAGGCTATAGAGAAGATTATATAATAAACCTCTAGTACTTAATAAGACCTTACCTATAGTAACTATACTATTAGATAGATATATACTCTACTAGATCCTAAATTAGTAGCTATATAGATAATGTTAGACGAAGAGTATCTATTACTACCTATAGTAGAGAGAGGTATAAATGTCTATTTTCTTAGTAAAGTTAGACTATATAACGTTATAATTACTTACCTATCTAATAGAAGTACTAGTAAGTCGTCTAGAGCGACTATCGCGAAAGATATATTATATAGCTTCTAAGAGATTAGGTTTAGTATACTAGTTAGTATTAGTAGAAGAGTACTATATTTAGGAACTTTAGAGAGTAGAAAGACAGCTATAGAAGACTTAGAGAAGAAAGACTTAGAGGAGGAAGATAAAGACTCTAAGGATATTAAGAATATAAGACTTAGTAATATTATAATAAGTCTATATTCTAAGTTTTCTAAAGCTATTATATAGTATAATTTTAAGAAATTAGTTTAAGAAGAGAAGTTCTACTATATAGGATCTCTTAATAAACTACTAGGTATTTTACGTTCTATAGTTAGCGCTCTTAAAGCCTATTATATATTAGATAGTTATAGACTTATAGACTATCTATCTAAGATCTTCGCTAATCTACGTTTAGCTATAAAATACTAGTACTAGAGTATAAGTAAGAATTAACTTTTAAAAATAGATATTATATACTAAGAGGATAAAAGTATATATAAATCTTACTATAGTATTCTTAATTCTAATCTTATAGAGTAGAAGAAATAAACTAATATATCTTCTATACTTTACTATAGAACTATTAGATCGGTAGATTAAGTAATAAAAGACTCTACCTTAAGAGATAAGTAAGTAAGGAAGAAGTATATTATATACTTTAAAATAGAAGTAGCTAGTAAGTTTAAGATTATTCTCTTAAAGCTTAGAGCCTAACCTAATATTATCTAGATTTAATAGACTTGTTTTTCTATCTAGTAATTTAGAGTATCTATAACTATACTAATTTATATAAGAATAAGAAATAGTAGCTATATATAGTAGTAATAGTAGCGGCTTATATAAAGGAGCTATTAAATAAGATTCTAGCTACTAGTATAAAGAGAATAAGTACTATTAATAAGAAGATAGAAAAGCGAATAGCTAGACTTATAGTAAATACTATAACTACTTAGAGAGTTAAAGAATATATCTTAAGTATATAATACTATATAGCCTTATAATAATATTAAAATAACTACTATATAGCTGTCGAAGAGATAAATATTTTATATTAGCTCTCTTCTTTTAAATTCTTCTATCTTTAAGATAGTATCTAGAATTCTCGAATATTAGAGATAGATAAATAGTTATCTAGAACTATAGAGTATAGTAATTAGTAAGACTAATTAGTAGGCTTGTTATAGCTTTATAGCGTTTATAAGTCTTTACCTAGAATGTAAATTTTACTCTAGTCTAATAAAAGATATAGCTAGTTATAGAAAGTCTATATTATAGTAAGTTTATCTTTATATTATACTCTTTATAAATAAGCTAATATCTTTTAAGCTCTATAGCTATTAATAATCTTAAATAATTCTATAAACTTAAACTACGAAAGTAAATTAGATTCTAGTACTTTTAATTTAGCGATACTATAATATAAAGCGTTTATAATATACTTCGATTACTTCTCTAGTAGTTAAGCTTATTACCTCTAGACCTGTCGATCTATAGTCTATAGAACTAGTACTAATATTACTAAAGTAAACTAAGTATAAAAGAGCTCTTAGAGACTATATAGAAGCTTATAAATAGCTAGAACTAAGAGGTTTTTATTATTATTAACGCTCTAGATAAGTATCTACTTCTAGAGCGGCGCGAACTACTTTAAGTTATTTAGAAGCTTCTAGAGGAAAATAATAGAAGGGTTTATATACTTATAATAAGTAGACTAGAACCTAATATTAGTACTAAACTAAAAGAACTATCTACTATAATTAATATAGAGTATCTTATTAAGAATAATATTATATTATTTATTTAGACTAAGCTATTATAAAATAATAATTTAAGTGTTATATTTTCTTAAAAGTTATATATATATATAGTTTACGCTTATTATACTAACTAGAGGTTTAGACGCTCGAGTACTTAAGGACTTCTACTTACTCTTCTTAGAAAGTAAGCTTTATACTTAAATAAATACTTTAATACCTTCTTCTCTATCTACTATAGTGTAACTATATCTCTAATTACTTTATAGCTTAATAGTTATAAGTCTAGTCTAGTACTATAACTATAATTATACTTCTCTATATAAATTAATATATAATAAGTATATTACAATTATAACTATTACGCTGTTATAGTATAATCTATACCTTCTTTACTATCTACTAGAATAGTAAGCTCTAGCTTTAATAATAATATACGCGAAATCTCTCTTAGAGCTTAAAAGAACTAGCTAGACTAGTTCTCGATACTATAGATCAACGCTGTTTAGAAGAGAGTATAGGAATACTTTAACCTATTAGCTCTAAATATATCTAATATATTAACTAAGCTTAAGCTAGTCTTAGTTAATACTCTTATTTAAGAGTATACTTAAAGGAGATTCGAGGCTAAGGTTACTATAGTATTATATACTCTAGAAGTATATAATGCTCTTCTAGAAAGTAAGTAGAAAGAACTATAAATTCTAACTCTATCTACTCTCTAAGGGTTTCTAGAGTCTACTTTCGAGGATATCAGGAAAGAGTATACTACTTAGAGTAG
>LKTO01000981.1:0-12594 GCA_001399465.1 Hymenoscyphus scutula
TATTAATTTTCCGTTTTCGTCTAGTTATAGATATATAGTATCTATTACTATATCTAATAAGTCTATTTCTATAGTACTTAGTTTCTCTAGATTATAGCTATATAGAATTAGTTTCTTAGTAAAGTATTTCTTTATTATCTAAAAAGCTATCTCTATAATCTTATTCTATATAAAAGGCACTTCTTTATATATAAGGTTTATTATTAGTTTAGATATTCTAGTATAGTCTACTATAAATTAATAGTAGAAGTTAGTAAATCTCTAGAAATATTAAATATCTTTTACGTTTTTTAGTAATTCCTAGTTAATAACGTCTCTTATCTTGTCTAGGTTGATTTCTATCCTTTCTAGAGATATTATCTAGCCTAGAAACTTTATATAAGTTACTCTAAACTTATACTTTAACAACTTAAGTCGAGAGTTTACTATAGTAAGCCTTTTTATAACCTTATATATATAACTCTCGTGTTCCTCTACTTTGTCTAAGTAGATTAGAATGTTATCTAGGTAATAAATAATAGTTACCTCTAGAAGACCTTCTAGAATATTATTATTCTACCTCTAGTAGTTTACTAGCACGGTAGCTAATTCGAATAGTATTACTATATACTTATAGAGTCTCGAGAGTAATCTAAATATAGTTTTCTACTTATCGCCTACTTTAATTCTAATTAAGATATAAGTATTCTATTAGTTAAGTTTTATAAATATCTTAGTAGAGCTAATTCTATCTAGTAGATATTCTTCTTCTAGTAGTAGGTAAGCGTTCTTAATTATTATATTATTTATATCTTAGTAGTTAATATAAACTCGACCTGTTAAGTTATTCTTCTTACTAATAACTAATATATTTAATAGAATAGGTGATTTAGATCTTCGAATATAACCTTTCTTTAAACCTTTAACGATATAGCTCTTAAAGCGTTATAGCTTAATCTAACTATAAGACTATATTTTCTATTTCTTAAGGTTATAACTCTCTTTTAATTTAATCTTATAATCCTATAGACGATATTCTAGTAGAGCTTATAAGTCCTCTAGGTTCTTAAACAATTCTACGAATTCTCTATACTATATAGGTATTACGTTATTAGCTTTCTCGCTAACCTATAGAGAACTCTTAGTAAGATGTTCTAGCGTCTTAGAAGAGGTAGCGCTAACCTTATTCTAGCTATATAGTTATAGCTATAATCCTTCGTAGTTATATTAGCTAAAAGTTATTATTTAGACTTTCTAGTTAGTATCTAGATTATATTCTCTAATCTATAGTATACTAAGTATTACATTCTAGCTACTAATCGCTATAATGTCGAATTATATATCTAAGTAGTATTCTTCGATAGTAATTTATATTAGAATAGTTTATTAATTAATAACTCTATTTTAATATACTATATCTATTCTATCGACTATACCTAGGTAGTATAGTTCTATCTTCTTAATAGAGACGTTTAGCTTCTTAAGTACTAAGAGAGAAAGAAATTTACTTATCGCTTCTAAGTCGATTATAATCTAGAGTTTCTATTCTCTAATCTTTATAGTTACTATTAACTATTAGTCTTCTAATATAGCGTAGATTTCGTTTTTAATAAAGTATACTATAAAACTTCGCTCTCTCTAGTTAATTTCCGCTACTTAGAGGTTACTTCTCTAAGAGTAGAGTATTACTTACTAGGAATCGCCTTTAAATACTCTATAAATCATTTACTAGTCTATAACTATATTATAGTCAGGTTTATTACTAGTAAACTATTTCTCTAATTCCTAGTCTAATATAGGTTTTAGATAGTAATATTACTATATAATTATATCTTCTAATATAACTTCTAGAGTCTAGTATTCTTCTACTTATAGTTAGATAAAAGGTTAGTCTCTTTCTCTCTATAACTTAAGGGTAGACTTAAAGATGTCCTCGATAGCTTATACGTTTAGTTTTCCTTCTATAGTATCTAGGTTACTTTTAAGATTCCTAAAGATAATACTTATTAGAAGGTTATTCTAAACTCGAAATCGTTCTAGCGCTTCTAGTACCTGTCCTCTAGTTATATAAGAGGCCTAAAAGTCTAACTTGTTTCTATTAAGGTCTATCTATTAGTTACTATATTTAAAACATTCTATAAATACCTATGTTTTCTCTACTTAAGGGTCGTCGTTCTAGTTGTTTCCTTAACTAGATATATCTAATAATTCTAATAATAAGTCTAATAATAACTTCTCTATCTCTACTTTATATTATAGAGGTAGATTATACTCTAATTTAGAACGTTCCTTATAGTATTATTTAAGGATAGAGTTCTCCTTATCCTCTACCTATATCCTATACTCGTAAGCTTCTAGTTCTTTATTAGATAGGTTAAATCTCTTAAGTAATACTATTTCCTTTCTAGTTATAGTATATACTTAATACTTTTCTAAAGAATTAGCCTTCTTACGATAGTTACTTACTCTATAGCTAGGCAGGCTATATAAAAAGTATAGGTACTACTTATAACGTCGGTTTCGTTCTTTCTAAGATAGCTTCTACTTTCTAGAATTCTTCTTCTAGGTAGCGTTCACTTATTAGTCGTTCTAGCGGTCTAGTTAGTTTTATTTATTATACTTCTTAAATTCTAGGTAGTGATTAGTTTTCTTAAATTCCTATAGACGGTTATCTAAATAGATTACTTCTTCGATTATAGTAGCGATATCTTTATAATTAAGATTTTATTATACTATCTCTTTATATAGCTTAACGTTAAGTTCTCTATAAAAGAGTTCTATAAGAGTAAGGGAATCCTACTCTATTCTATTTCTATAGCGTTAGAATTCATTTATATAATTAATTACTAATCTAGTTTAGTATAGATTAAGTAACTTTCGTGTTACTATTTTAATAATATTAATATTACTAAACATTTAGTATATAGCGACTTTAAATCTGTTCTAAGATCTAAATATTAATTATATATTAGCTATACTTTCTACTAAGGCTTTATATATATAAAAGTCCTCTAGGTATAGTTATGTCTACTTAAGAGTAGTCTCTCGAAGGTAGAAGATAGTAAAGATAGACGACGCTATACTATCGCTATTAAACTTGTCTTTATTAAAGTTAAAGTAGATTTCTATTTATATAAGAAATAACTCTAACTCTTATCGTTTACTATAGTAGGTGTCGAGCAGTTTAACTTATATAGTTTCTAGGGCTTCGACTCTATATAGCTCTAGTATATCTAGTATACTCTTATTATCGTCGTCGTCTAGAGTTGTTATATTCTAGAACGCGGCAGACATACTCTAGACTAGTACGTTAACAATGCTAGTACTAGAGCTAGTAATAGAAGCGGGCTTTAGAGGTATTACGATTCGAACTTCTAAGCTTAGGTGCTTAAAGTATAACAATTCTTAAACTAACTAACTAAGGTAACTAAGTATTACTAGAGTTTATTCTTATAAAGAGGTTTAATCGTAGACTAGGTATTTACTTAGAGGTAAACTTGTTACTTAACTATAAAGCTATTAAGGTAGTAATAATAATATAATATTAAGTTAAGTATAAAGCTTCTATCTAATAGTAGATATACTAGTCTTATATAGAATCTCTCTACTTACGTTGATTAGTATAATCACTCTAATCATCCTAATCTTACTTAGAGTTACTTAGTTAATTATTACTAATTAATAACAGTTATATAATTTAACCTAGATGAAATCCCTAGATCGCTTAGCTAGTCTAAGCGATCCTCTATTACTATAAGAGTATACGATAGTACTTAACCTATTAGAACGCCGTCTAGTTTTCACTAGTTACGTATATATATAATTCGTAACAGAGCTAGAGGCAGCCGACAGATAGGTGTCTAAAGCGTCTATAAAGTCGGCGAATCTTAGTCTCTATTAGTTAGCTTAGAGACTTCTATAGAAAGAAGTATAAAGACACTCTCTAAACTAGAAAGAGGTGTCTAAAGCGTTATACTACTAATACTTCGCCTTTTAGAGTAATGAGTATATTTTTAAGGTTATTAAAGTAGACTTCTAGCTTATCTATATCTACTAAGTAAAGTAGAAAGAGAGTATCTATCTAAAGTATATAGAATTCAACTAGGCTAATAGGTGAATTAACGTATATAGAGCCTAGTAATACTACTATACTAATACTAAATTTAATAGTTACTTTACTCTCTATAGCTATAGTAATTAGAGTGTTCTAAATTGATTTATATACTAAGTATTAGTCGTATTCTATAGTTGACTTTAAGGCTACGCCTATATCGATTATAATACTAAACTAGTAGCTTAAGTTGTAGCGTTTAGCTTCTATAGCTATTAGAGTCTCGATTTCCTCGTCTTTAGTAGGTAGAGCAGGTAGCGAGCTTGTAAAAGCATAAAAACAGGCTGTCTCAGAGAGCTTAGAAGTAATGCTTATAGCGCTCGAAGTACTGATTTAGCTAAGCGAAGTTATAAAGCTTTCGCTCTCGCTCTCTTTAAGATCAGAGGCATCTAAGAGCTCTTATTCTTCGCTGTCTTTAAGTGTAGTAGTATAGAATGCCTCGTCGTAGGAGCTGAATTGTTCTCCTTCGTACTCAAGGACGTAATATCTAAATGACCTTTTAAAGGCAGGTTCGTTAAATTCCCCTCTAAGCTTGTTTTAATATCTTAACTTAAAGCGATCTCTTGCCTAGTTACGCTTATGCTCAGGGTGGTTTATTAACTAGCAGCCTTGCTTCTTATAGACAAAGCATTACTTCTTGTTCTTACAGTAGTTGCTTCCACGATAGCCGCGCCTCTAGCTTATATATAAGTTACTACGTAAGGATTAGAACCTACGGTCTGTTATATAGGTTGTTACTAGGCTAGTAGTAGTAGTACTATAGGCATGCTCGTAGGTAGTAATTGACGTCTTAAGAGCACTAATAGTAGCTAACAGTTAAGAAGAGAGCGGAGGGGAGGAGCATGCTATCTAGTACTTAGAAGTATCCTAGTAAGCGAGTACAAGCTTGTTTAAGAGAAGGAGTTAGTCTAGAGGTCCTAGGTAAGTCTATAGTAGAGTACTTAGAGTCTAGCTACTAGGAGTTGAAAGGATTAAGTAGTCGTCTTATCTAGGTTCTAGGATTTAATAAGGTTAAGACTTAGGTTGTTCTATTCTATAAGTAAGGCTCGCTTATAGCTTACGTCTTCGAAGTACTTCTAGATAGTAATATAAAGGTCTTAAAAGAGAAGGTTAGTAGTAGAGAGAGTAGTATAGTAGAAGTTAAGAGCTAGGCCTTTAAGTATAATTAGTAGAGCTTTTATATAGGCTGCCTTAGATACGTTATACCTAATATAGACATCTAAGAGTATAGTAACCTTAAGTCTAAAGTTGTCGCTAGTGCCTCTATACTTTATATCATCTATATAGATCTTTACTAAGTTCGTTAATTCTCGTCTATACTCTAGTTTTACTTATAATTAGATAAGAGTTAGCTACTATAGTTATATAGGAGATATAGAGAGTACTAGAGGTATAGGTAGTATAGAAGGTATAGAGAGTAAAGTACTACTAGTAGCTGTCTAGGTAGCTTATACTTATACTTACTAGAGCTAGAAGGAGTTTATACCTGTCTAGAGTTACTAGAACTAGTATATAGTAGAGAAGTTTATATACTAACTTAGCTATACTATACTCGCTAGAGGCCTATATATAAGAATTCCTTATAGTTATTATACTATAGTAGTTCTAAGAAGAGTAGAGTCTATAGAGTTCGAGTTTAGAGTACTTTATAGAGTAGCTTAAGGTGTCTAAGAAGTACCTTAAGTAGTACTTTAAGGATTACCTTAAGTACCTTAAGGTTAAGTAAGCTATTAAGTAGACACTTAAGTAGGTAGTTAAGTAGGCGATTAAGTAGATAATTAAGTAGAAAGTTAAGTAGACAGTTAAGTAGAAGGAGTACTTTAAGGTTAAAGAGGATCTTTATATTAAAAGAAGGGATTATATATCGTCTTATATCGTTAGTTAAATCCTACTAAGTTAGTGTTCTTATCTTTTATAATACTAAATATCTCTTTATCTATCTATTTAACTAGGTTAATCTCCTTTAGAGTATTAATAAGTACTATAGCTATATATACCTTTTTACTATCTATCTCAATCTATATACCTCTATAACGAAGTACCTTATATAACTTAATAACTTAGGATTTATTTACTATTATAAAGTAATCTTCATCCTAGTCTTTAAAGTCTTCTTAAAAGGTAGCCTAAAGTACTTCATCGTTGTCTTCTATCTGTTCGTACTTATCGATGTGCTTAGTAATAAACTTTATAAGGTCCTTCTTACTAAGCTTGATTTGTAGCTCTATTAGTTCAGCTATGATGTTGCTAAGCAAGGGAGGTGTGGAAAGTAGAGTGTAGAAAGCCTTAGATTCTAGCTAAATTAGATGTAGAGTGTAGAGGTGTAGAAGCCTTAGATTCTGGCTAAATTGAGTGTAGGGTGTTCAAAGCCTTTAGAATCTAGCTTTGCCGAGGTTCAAAGGTGTTTGCGGATTAAGGGGTAAATCCGCTGAATGTCGTGAGGGTGTAAATGAGGGTTTGAATGAGAGTGTAGCTAGAGGTATAGCTAAAGGTGTAGATGAGAGTACTAATAGCGATCAAGTCGTAAGCGTTTAGTCTTTGCAATTCCGGCACTTATAAGGTGCTTGTTGTAGTAGTAAAGTTAATAGCTAGCGATCCGAGAAGGTAGCTCTTTACTCTTTAAGTTTTAATACTACTATACTATACTATAACGTACTACGATCCGAGAAGAGGCAGAGGTATATAATAAGTGTATCTAATCTATACGCGCTTACTAATCAGTATTAGTACAACCTAGTAGTCGTAACAACGGCGAATACGAGATTCAGGTCACCTTCTCTTTAGAGGTAACTAAATCAGTATATTTATTTATATGTAAAGAGTAAAGGTAGAGAGAGATAGTACTCTACAAGCTTAAGTATATAAGTAGTAAGCTACTTATATAACCTAAAGTATATAGATCTACTAGGCTCTTATATAAGGTACTATTTACTAGAATTATATACTAATAGAAAGTAAGATAGATATTCTTATAAGAACGTCTATTCTTAAGCTAAGTAATATATAAAAACTAAGCGAATAACTAAGCGTATAACTAAGCGTATATATAGAAGTTATATATATATATAAAAGCTATAGTTAGAGTATAACCTCTAATAGTAATAGTACTAATTTATAGTAGAGAATTCTAAGATTAATAGAAAGAAAAGTCTAGCTTTAATTTAGTAGAAGAGAAGGTTAATAAGAAGAGTAATCTTATAGATTAATTTCTATATTTCTTATATTTTTCTTTTATTTATCTAGATATAAAATATAATATATATTTATTAAAAATAAGTAGTCTTATATTAAAGAATAATAAGATCTAGTTTTTCTAGAATATAAGTTTAGAAATTAGAGAATAAGATAGTAATAATATATAAAACTCTAATAGAATTAATCTCTAATTTAAGTTTATATTTATATCTATTTAAGGTCTAATTCCTTTAATATAATTCTAAAGGTATTTTTAGAGCTTATAGTAAATACTTTAAATTAAACTATAGAGGCTTCTATATATAAGAACGAAAGCTAAAGAGAGAAAGAAAGTAAGAAAGTAAGACTAGAAGATAATTCTAAAAGAATAGCTATTCTTAAGCTAAGCGCGTCTAAGCGTATATATAATCGCTATAGTTAGAGTATAATCTCTAATAGATATACTTTATAGAATTATATACTTTTACTATAATATAATTAAATTCTCTCTCTTTCTTCTTTATTTAATATACTTAAGTACTTCTAAATACTTTAATAATTCTAAAACTACTAATATATACTAGGTCTCTATAAATATAGAATATTACTTCTTCTCTACTAAAAAGCTCTTATAAATTTATCTTAATCTTAGAGAAGAAGTATATTAACTAGTCTTCTAGAGATATCTTAAATATACTAATAAGAGAGATTATAAGGCTATTTAGAGTATAGATCTCTTAGAATTTAACTCTATAGTACTTCTTATATCTAGTATAAAGTAGTTATTAAGAGATAGTTCTAGGTTAATAAATTAGTCTAATTATTCTATTAATAAAAGTCTAGATATCTCTAATTCTACATTTTTACTCTACTATAGTTATATACTCTTTAACTTTTACTAGATTAATAGATAGATTCTATTAAAGAAAGAATATAAATTAATCTACTAGATAGAGAATTATATTATTAAAAACTTAATATAAGAGCTAATATATATTAAGTGCTAGGCTATATATTAGCTCTTATAATACTATAATTATAAATATCTAAAGATTAGTATCTTATTTTTATATCTATAAGACTAGAAAAGCTAGAATAAGATAAGGTAAAAGGTAGTTTTAAGAGAAGGATTATAATTATTACTCTATATAATATTATAGAGAGCTAGATATAGAAGAATTATCTAGATCTTATACTTAGTAAATTATAAGTATTCTAGTATATTATTATCTAGTATATTATCTAAATTAAAGACTTTCTACTTATATTTAATAGACGCTTAATACTATAGAATTATTCTCTCTACTTCTTTCTTCTTCTTCTTCTTCTCTAAGAGTACTACTATTATAATAATAATACTAATAGTAACTATAAGATCTTCTAGAGATAGTAGTATATTTAAAATATTAGTATATAAGTATATAAAGAGAGAAGAGGAGAAGGAAGAGAGGAATTCTAGAAATCTATAATAATAGCCTTAAATCTAAATTTAATAGTATAATACTACTACTCTATAATCTAGATATATTTCCTTAAAATAGCTAGATTTAAGAGATATACTCTCTACTTTAATATATTTATAGGTATATAAAAAGAGATATACTTATTTATCTCTAGTACTCTTAATAAAAACTTTCTCTACTTTACCTTACTTTTAGTACTATTTAGACCTTTAGCTATATTCTTAAAAACTCTACCGAAATCTAACTAATAGATATAAAAAATATTAAAGTACGAAAGAGTAAAGGATAACTAATGATTTAGATAAAGAAGGTCGAGTAGTTAATTAAATAAATAAGAGAGAAGAGGTAGAGAATATCTACGTTTTTAAATTTGTTGTCGTAGGTTAGAGAAAGTGATATACCGTTAGTAGAATTTAGAGAAAGAAAGGTAGCTAAGAGGTGCGCTTTTTAGGTTATAGACTGGCTTCCCTTGACCTGCCGCGATGTAGGTTTTAGTTTGTAGTACTTTGTGATCACGAGAGTATTGAACTTTTCTAAAGGAGCGGAAGACTAAAACGTAGTTATTCTCGCGACTAACTGCGACTTGACTTTTAGTTTGTGGTACTTTGTAACCACGAGCGTATTGAATTTTTCCAAAGGAGCGGAAGACTAAAACACACTCACTTACTCTCGCGACTAACTGCGACTTTAACTTTTAGTTTATGTTACTTTGTGAACACGAGTGTATTGATTTTTCCAAAGGAGTGGACACTTACCTCTCCTCTAGCCCCAACAAAAGGTAGCGTATACGCTAATGGCTAAACTTGTATCAGTGCCTCACCAAAAAGTCACCTGTCACGTTACTTGTCTTTAGGGGGGAGAGTAACACTCAATCTACTTAGTCATCGACTGCCGGATTCCCGACTTAAGTTTTAGTTTGTGTTACTTTGAAATTACGAGTGTATTGATTTTTCCAAAGGAGTGGAAGACTAAAAGCGCACTTACCTCTCCTCTAACCATAATACAAAGTAGCGTATACGCTAACGGCTAAACTTATACAAGTACCTCACCAAAAATCCACCTGTCACGTTACCTTTTATTTAGGTGGGGGGGGGGGGGGGGGGGGAGGTATTGACTCGCTTGGTTTTCAATACACGCGGTTTGTAATCTTAGGGGGTAGTGGTGTTTCTTGTGTCGTTAAGCACTCTTATATACTGCATATATGTATTTACTCCCTCAGAAAGTGATTTCTCCAATCTAACTCGGTGGGTGGCTATCGAACAGCAGGAGAATGAAAAACCCCAAATGGAGTATGCGGCATTATAAGTGGAAGTGAAAAGAGATATTGCGGGGGGGGGGGGGATGAAATGCAAATTACTCCACGATTAAGCGAGCGGACACGGTACTAGTATTAGACCCCCGAATTAGTGTTGACCTGTGATTTAGTACAAAAAACGGCTCAAGACAACCCACACAGCTTTCGGAAAATATTTCTTTAAATTATACTGAGTTGTTATAAAATCATCTCCCATTATCGTCCACAATGGCTACTGAAACACCATTTATAAATCAACCTCCACCACAGGAGTTCTCAACTGTCAATTTGCTTCTCGCATTATCTCCTTGCAAAGAGCAGAGAATTTTTCCATAGATTGCTACCTGTCGCCCACCACTCCTCCGGAGGACCATGGAATCCCTGTTTGGGGGGGGAAATTCTTTATCATCGCATTATGTGTGGTGACATTCCTCTTTCTGCTTGTACTCCTCCTATGTATGTATCTATACTCTAAGAAAGAGGTGTTACTGTATTGACTCAAGTGATAGATAAATTTAACGAGGATAGAAAAATCAAGGATATAGAGAATAAGGTAATGGAGGGTCAGCGTGCTCAGCGTTTTAAGCGCTTTGAAAGGATGGTGAGGCAAAGAAAGTGGGATGAGGCAAGAAAGATTAGAAGGAAGGAAGATATGGAAGGGCTGAGAAGGATGGAAGAGAGGAGGGTGGGGAGGAGAAGTGAAGAGCTGGAAAGGAACGAGAGAAGACAAGAGGAGTCTGATTAAAGAATCTCGAAGGCTGGTGGATGGGTGGGTGTTTAGATATTTCACATTTCGCGAGGCCCTGTAGGAAATTGTAACGTTTGAGATGCTTCCTAGTTTTGACCAAGACTCTGAGAAACATTTTAATTCTCCTATATGATTCATTTGGAAAGAGATCCCTGTAACTCATGATGTCTCACCCATGTGATTTCAATTGAGAAAATGTAGTGACCTCATTCAGGAGAAAAAACGGTCGACTAGTTCTAGTTCAAGTGTTAGACGGTCCTAGTGTTGGATTAGAAACTAATTTTTCCGGCCAGGAGCTAGTAATAGTGACACCATAATTAGACTATATCATCTCACTGTTGCCACCAGAATCTTTTCTCATCAGAACTTAACTCCATACCAAACATCACTGAACACCACCTCACCAACTGAACACCACCGAAACACCACTAACTCGCTAAACACCAACTATCAAAATGGCACCAACACCCAATCAAATCTTCCATTTCGTAAACTCAACAAACGGCTTTAATTCCACCACCTCACCCACTCGACTGTTCGCAAATTTCACAGGAGAAACAACAAAACTCTCCGATGCAATTTCTGCAACTACAATAACACCATCCCCACCCAAAGGCACAGTTTCACCCGAGACAAGAGTCATTGTCATCTGTTTGGGAGTACTTTTCTTTTTAGGAATTTTATTGAGTAAGTATTTATCCACAGAGAGCGCGACGAAGAAAACAATATAAATTTGAGAAACAGAGCTAACAAAGTATCCCCAGCAATCCTCGACCACTTCATCTTCCGCCCTCTCCGTCGGATTCATCAAGAGAGAAAAATTCAACTAAAAAACACAAATGAGAGAAAAGAACAGAAGCTCCTTACCTGGATTTAAGAATACCGCAATGGCAAAAGTCAGCACTAGCTTCGTTTCCCAACTAAAATCCTCGATTCGATCGACGAAATCAAAAATATGCGTCATATTTTCTGGAAAGCATAAGGGGATAAGAGGACACATAAATCATGGAATCGACACACAACCAAAAGCCCCCACCAAATACACTAAACTTCGAAGTCACGATTCCTTACGGTTCACCCTCAGAATACGAACCACTTCAGTCAACTTTCTACTGCCCCCTCAAGGAAGAGGGTAAATCACCGCCAACATTTCAAACCAAGATATTAGCTAACAAAACCCTCCCAGTATTCCATGCTCATCTGAGTTTTATCTGAACCATTGGGGGGTACAAGCCGAACCAACCCTCAAGCGAAGACTCATATCGACTCGTCGAGACCCTATATCGAATTCAACATCTCACCTACAAAGAACGCAAAGACTTGTGCGAGACTATAAAGACCTTACAAACCGGCCAGGATGAGATATGGCATGTTCTCCAGAAGATGAAAGGAGGTCTCGAACCCGAATGTATGATTCTCAGGGACCTTGCATAAGACGATGAAAACTTGGTATTAGAAAATCGGAGAGGGACGGGAGATGATAAGTTAGGAGGCGGAGAGGATGAAGGGATACAGAAGAGAGATAGGTAGAGAGTAGTAGTAGTATATAATCGCAAGATCTCTTTGTACATATTGCTTTTTCGTCGCCCGGCTTGGCTTCTTCCACCCAGTATAACTAGGTAGAGAAAAAGAACTCAGAACTTTCGAAGCTAAAGATTAAGTAAACTAAGTAAAGAGAGAGAACGAAGTAAGGGTTCGCAAGCGTAACTAGAGAGGGGAAAAAGCAGAACCTTCAAAACCAAAGACCAACCCAAATACAAGCCAGAGAAACGTTCGTAATGGCAACAACACCTTACCCATCCCCATTCACCCCCACCCCCCACCC
>LKTO01000982.1:0-12574 GCA_001399465.1 Hymenoscyphus scutula
ATATAGTAGACTATCTTTATATATCTATCTACTATTATAAGAATAGAGTTATATACTTTATCTTAAAATTTTAATAGTAGTAGTTCTATAATAAAATCTATTATTATCTCTTTCTAAGGTCTAGAAGGAATAGAGAATAAACTTAGTAAGCTATATAGTAGATAGCGCTTTATAGTTATTCTCTAGTATACTAGATATATCTTAATATAGTCTTTAATATTCTTTCTTAGTTCTTACTAGAAGTACTTATACTATATAGCTTCTACTATCTTACTAACGCTAAAATACTCTATAAATAGATTATTATAATTTACTTCTAGTAGTTCTTTTCTAACTACTAGATTATATAGTATATAAATAGCCTCTCTATAATATAATAAGTCTCTTATATTAATATTCTATTCGATAGCTCTAGCTTTTCTCCTTAGCTTCTACTTTTTATACTTCTTATATTATATAAAGAGGTTACTCTTCTATAGTACTATAAGAAGTTTAATAAGTATTAAATCTATATTATTAAATACTATTTTAGAGTTATTCTATTATAGGCCTAACATCTATAATATATACTATTTATAACTAGCTATATTAGCGACAGGCTTAAGTAGTAGATCTTCTACTACTCTATTATAGTTCTAGCCGACACTATAGATTATTAGCTCTAGCGTCTTACTAGTCGAGAGATGTCTATCCTCTCTCTTCTAGGCCTTGAATTACAACGCTTTAGAGTCTTCTATAACTCTAAGAGCTACGATTTATAGCTCCTTAGTATTCTACTATATTATTCTTAATAACTTATATAATAGTAGAGACTTATTATCTCTCTTACTCTTATTATACTTATAATCTAGCCTTCTAGATAGCTCGTCTACTAGGTTTATTTTACTCTCTCTATATTCTAATATAAAATTAAATACTACTAATTCTTTAGCTTATCTAGCCTATCTTCTATTTAGTTTTCTTTTTATTATAAAGTATTTTAGATTATTATAATCTATCTTAATAATAATAGTATACTAGGTGTATATAAGGTAATATCTCTACTACTAGAAAGCTAGTATAATCGCTAGAAGCTCTTGATTATAAGTATTATAGTTAACTTCTACTACTATAAATTTCCTTGAATAGAAAGTAATAGAATACTACTTCGCGCTTACATCTTTACTAAACAGTTATAAGAGGATACATCCTACTATAAAGCCTAACGTATCTATTTTAACTTTAATCGCCTTCCTTATATTAAAGTGTTATAGTATAGGCGTAGTAGTAAAAGCTACTTTCAAGTCCTAGAACGCTCTTTCTACTTACTCTATCTATTAAAAGGATTGCTTCTCTCTTAGTAGGTTAGTAATAGGTTTTGTTACTATAGAGTATCTATAGATAAAACGTTAATAGAAGTTAAAAAACTCTAAGGTAACCTAGGTTTCTTAAATACTTCTTAGTAATAGCTATTCTAAGATAGCGGTTACTCTACTTAGTTCTATCTATATATCTTCTAGGCTAATCACAAATCCTAGGAATATAACTATATTAGTATTAAATCTACATTTCTATAAATTCGCTATAAGTCTATACTACGTTAAGTATTTAAGGATCTATTATACTACTATATTATACTTGTCTAGGTTCTCTAAGAATATTAGAATGTTATCGAGGTATACTATATATATTACATCTACTAGGCCTACTAAGGCCTAGTTGATATATACTTAAAATGTAGCTAGCGTATTATAAAGGCCGAAAGGTATTACATAGTACTTAAAATATCTATAGCGTGTATAGAACGCTGTCTTCTACTCGTCGCTCTTTCTAATCCGAAGTCGGTAGTACACATTCTTTAAGTCTAGCTATATAAACCTCTTAGCTCTATAAAGACAGTCTAACGTCTTAGTAATCAAGGGGAGCGGTGTTCTATCCTTAACTGTAATCTTATTTAAACTCTAGTAATCGATATATAAACGTAGCTTCTCTTCTTTCTTTAGTATAAATATAATTAGCGCCTCTACTAGGCTAGTAGACCTTTGAATCCAACCCTTCCTTTTAGACTCTACTAGGTACTCCCGAAGCACTTCTAGCTCCTTCTTAGACAATACGTATACTAGTCTCTAAGGTAGCTTACTACTAGGCTCGATATTAATCTTATACTCTATTTTATAGTATAATAGTAGCTCTATAGCCTTCTATTCTAAAGCATCTATAAGATTCTAATACTTAATTAGAAGTATCTATTTAGATCGTTATACTATAGTATTAATTTAGTAGCTACTCTTCTTACTCTCTACTAGAGAGATTATTATAGTAAATATATATAGCTCGGTTTTTATTACTTATATAAACTCCTTTACTATTAATAGCTTAACCTCTATTTTCTTAAAAGAGTATTACTATATAAGGTTCTAAAAGTTAATTACTACCTAGAGTATCTATAGTTCTAGTAGTCTAATTATAATATTAATTCTATTAATATTAAAATTATATAATATAAATTCTAGTTTATTAATTCTACTTTCTTCTAGTATATTCTATACTATTATTAATAATAGATAGTTAGTGTAAGAAAGTATCCTTTACTCTTATACTACTACTAATATAGTTAGCCTTCTAGCTATTACTAGTAGTTCTATTTCTATAGTAGTATATCTTCGTATATAGTTCGCTTCTATAGTAGTATCTAGGATTACTCTAAGCTTATACTTATTCTTTCCTTATTCTAAAATCACATTAGCTATTAAAAATAAGGATAGCTTCTTAGCTTACTTACGTACCTCCGGCTTCTAACTAGCTGCTCTAAGAGAGGAGATTACTACTAGCTAATAACTTTTTTCTAGTTATCTTAGACTAGAATAACTAGATACTAGGTAACCTGTCTTACTATAATTATAACAGGTCTTATCTAGACAGATAGTAGTATAGTAGCTCTTCTTATAGTATTTATAATAAATAATATTTATAACATCCTGTTTTCTTATTAGCGTAGAATTAGTTTTCGTAGTAGAGGTATAGTAGTTATTAAGTAGTTCTCTCTTAGAAGAGCGTTCTCTTTAGTATAATAGCGTTTCTCTTATAGGTAAGCGGCTACGTTCTTATATAGTAGCTCTAGACTAAGTATGTTCCCTTTAGATAGAATATTAGTAGATAACGTTCTTCTTATAGATTACTAGTATAATAAGGTTCTTCTATTTTTATAGAATATATAGTTTATTATTAATTTTTATCTAAATATTCTTATATAGTTTTACTAAAAGATTATTCCTCTTCTAGAAGTTGTTATATATTCTAAGTTTATTCTCTTACTTATCTAAGTAGACTATAAAGAACTATACTAACTAGCTACTTTAATACTCTACTCTTTCCTACTTTATAAGAGCGTCTATATTTTAGTTCTCTAGATTAGAGATAGCGTTCTTTATAAATTCCTTAAATTCTTCTTATATTATTATATTAATCCCTTCTATAGCCTCTCTATACCTCTATATTGTTTTTAGAATCCTCTTAAAAGTAGATATATAGTATATAATCTTTACTATATCTATTCTCTAGGTTATATTCTTATCCTCTCTCTATTTTAGCTCTATATTATAAAAGAACTTCTCTACCTCTTTAATTAATCTTCCTTAGTAGAGTTTTAGATCCTATATCTTTAGAATTCTAGCGTTCTCTCTACGCTCTAATAGTAGTTCTCTAATACTAGATACTAAACTTAGTATAATACGTCTATCTTCTCTTTATTAGATCTAAGCGTCTCTACTTTAAAGAAGTGTCTTAAGTCTCTCTTCTCTTAACCTTAATTCTATAAACAAGTATTCCTCTACTTCTAACTTACTAATCCTACTCTAGATTACTTTAAGTTTTCTTCTAACTCTATACTCTTCTAATACTACTTATAGTTCGCTATTATTTTATAGTAGTTCTATATTCCTTTACAAGTTAGAGGTTAGTTCTCTCTATCCTTTCTATATTAATTATTCTTTATATAGTTACTATAAGTCTTCCTCTCTACCTACGTATATACTACTAGGTATACTCTAAGTTCTAGATAGCTACTTGTCTATTAGAAATCAGCTTTATAATCTTATTATTAGTCTTATTACTATTTTTACATCTTGTTATCTTATACTAGACTACTTCTCTAAGGGTTTAATTAATTATAATATAAGGAACTAAATAAGTAGTAGAGTATATAGACGTGATAGAACTACTAGTATTCTATTATAATATAGAATAATCGATGCCTCTCTTCTACCTCTATCTAACCTCTCTCTTAAATACCTCTTCCTATATCTCTAGTCTCTCTATATTTCTAAAAACATCTCTAGTCTCTCTATATTCCTGAAAACATCCCTAGTCTCTCTACATTCCTGAAAACATCCCTAGTCTCCCTACATTCCTGAAAACATTCCTAGTATCCCTGGCTTCGACTCGGTTGCGGGCTGCCGTCGGGCTGCTGTCGTATACTCTGTGCCTCGCGGATACCTCTCGCTTGCCGAGCCTCTAGTTTACTCGACCCCCTTAATCTAAGCCTCTTATATAAGGTTACTAAGTAGGTTAAACGTATAGTTAAATAATAGGTTAAGGAGAGATATAATTAATTAGATAGAATAGATATTATTTTCTCTCTTTTACTTCTTATAGTCTTTACTACTTTTTAGCTACTTTAAAGTAGATCTAGTATTAGTATATAATTCTAGTAAATAGTACTATATATAAGAACCTAGTAAATCTATATACTTTAGGTTATATAAGTAGCTTACTACTTATATACTTAAGCTTATAGAGTACTATCTCTCTTTATCTTTACTCTTTATATATAAATAAATATAAATAGAGATTATATTTATATATTACCTTTTATAACAACTAGGTTATACTAATAGTTAGTAAAAGGAGTATAATCCTTCTTAGAATTTATAAATTTCGATAGAAAATTTATTATATAGTTCTTAGATATTATATAATCTATCTCTAATCTAGTTAGAAAGAATAAAACCTTTATATAGATACTAGAGGTAGACGAAAGCTTCTAATAACTTAAGAAGCTATTTACGACTACCTCTATACTTTAAACGTTTAACCTAGATTATATAATAATAGTTAAGATAGACTTATTAGAATAGTATATAGATAGAACTCTACTCTAAGAGAATAATAAAGAGATCTTATAACTATATATATACTTCTTAAAAAAGAACTCTCTAGTAGAATATAACTATAAAATTTATAATAAAGAGATACTTATAGTTATATAATATCTAGAGAAATAGAATACTAAACTATAAATCGTTTACTAATTCTAGATTAAGATAGATTATAAGAATCTTAAATACTTTATAACTATATAAAAACTAACTAAGAGATAAATAAGATAGTCGCTTATTCTATCTCGATATAACTTTATTCTATTATATATACTATTATAGAGTTAGAGTTAGAGACGTATAGCTAAGTATTAGTAGATAAATTATATATATACTACTAGTATTCTATATTTAAGCTTTCGTTTCTCTAGAACTCTCTTCTCTTCTTACTTAGTTATTCGCTTAATATAGTAGTTTCTAGTTTAACTCTATATTTATTATAGTAAGTAGTAGTTAAATCTATATAGTTATATATACTAGAGGAAATAAATATATAAGCGAATACTCTTATAAGAAGAGAGTAAGATATACTAAATTATATAATAGATAAATAACTTTAGTACTAATATATTAGACTTCTACTAGTAAATAAATTTCGACTAATTAGAGTTAGTATAGTACTTTATTAAAAGAGAAACTATATAGTAGTAAGATATATAATAAGTATCTAAGAAATAGACCTTATATAACTCTAGAAGGAAGTAGAACTATAGAATAACATATACTAAGAAATAGTAAAAGCTATTTAGAAGAAGAAATAAGTATTTCTCTTATAGCTAGAAGTTAAGGTATCTATCGCGAAGTAGAGCTTATTATTAGAAGGTAATCTACTATTTAGAGAACGATAATAGATACTAGATAATAAGCTACTTTATATAAATCTTATTTAGACAATCTATAACTCTATAATTATAGGCTATCTAGATAGAGAAATAATAGTAGTATTATTAATACGCTAGTTCTTTTAGCTAGAAATACTAGTTAATATATAATAGTTTATATAAAACTATAATAACTATAGAAGTAAATAAATCTAGCGAGAATAAAGGTAAGGTTTTCTAAAGCTACTACTAGTACTATCGCGAATATAGTCTAAAATCTCTATTAATTTTATTAATAAGCTACTACTAAGTAATAGATATACGACTTTAATAGTAATTACTAATAGACTAAGTAAAGAAGTAATTTTAGAACCTTATATATAAATTATAGTAGATTTTATAGCTAAGAAGTTTATTTAATATTTCTATTACTACTATAAACTACTTAATATAATTATAATATATTTAATATATAACTACTAAAATTAGTAGTAATAGACCTCTTACTATTCTAGTATATAATAGATCTATAGCTACTATCGAAGTTTATAGAAGAAGACCTTAAGTATAACGTTTTTCTCGAGTAAGCTGATTATCTAGATAAGTCGATTACTTAAATACTAAAACGCGACACTTAACTTAAAATTAAAATACTACTACTTAACTAAGCCTAACTCTCTAATAAAGAGAGTTATATTCTTTTAGCTATCTAAGCCTTTAATTTAGGTTATTTAAGAAGTATATAAGCTTATATTAAAGCCTATAATATATCTTATATAACTCTCTATAACTAAATATATAGAATCTCTTCGCGATATAATACTTCTTCTAATACTTAAAGACTTACCTCTAAAGAGAAGCTAGCTATTATATAATATATTCTTAACCTAGACTCGTATAGGTTTCTACTTTAGCTAGTAGCTATTCGAGAAATAGTAGACCTTCTTCTCTCTAAACACGACATGTCTCTAGTAGATAAGAATTAGACTTCTACCTTTATTAAACGTTATATAGAGATTAGATTTAAGTAGATTTAGTACTTTAATAAGTATATAAAGAGTTATATAGTTAGACAATATAGACTTCTTATTCTTAATAGCTATAAGTTATATATTTTAGTTTAATTTTAGTAATACTATTAGAATAATAGTATTATTACTCTCTATATACTACTATACTTATCTTACATTCTATAGCCTCTTAATATTAGCTGTTTTAGTCTATTAAAGACATTCTATAGTAAGTAGATTAAGAGTCTTATTCGAGTTAGAATTTAGTATATTACTAAGCTTAAGTTCCTTTCTATATTTAAAGAGATATTTAAAGCTATATTTATAGAGTAGAATATTAAGAGTAGATTTCGAGTAACTAGCTTAGTTCTATATAATTCTAAGAATATTCTTTCTTACCTTAATCTAAGACTTAAGATACTAACTCTACCTTCTATAAACGAGCTAATCTAGACTCTAAAGACGCTATAGAACGTAATAGAGATTAAATTCTAGACTATATATCTTAAAAACTATATTATATAATACTAAGATAGTTCTTCTATATTAATTAATAAGACATTTAATCGGCTTACTAAGAGAGCTTAAATTATAGTATATAGAGCTATACTTATAAGAGCTAAAATCAAGGCGCTATAACAAACCCGAAACCACAGGTCCGTGCGCTATAGAGCATTTATTACTTAAATTATTAGAATTCTAAATACTATTTAATTTAATTAGAAGTAGACTACCTATAGCGCTTTACAAGTATAGTAACCTAATGTTCCTACTTTAAAATCAACTTATTTATCTAATCCTATAGTATCTTTTCCTATTCCTCTGTCACAGCTTAGCGTATCTCCTCCTCGTTTATAGGTTAGTGTTAACGTCTATAGAGAGCCTGTTTTATCTACCGCTAGCACTTCTCTATAGGATTTATATTAGGTAAAGTAGAGGGATAAGCTATTAATATAATCTCGTACTTAGTACGAAACTTTATATAATAGTTCATAGTAGATTTATACCTATACGCTAGGTTACTGTCCTCTATAAATAGCGGTTCTATAGTTCCTTAAGGTTAGAGAGTATAAGTAACTAGAGTAAAGTCTACGAGGATACCTTAGATAAACGATTCTAAGAGTTATATAAGGTAATCTCGTTATAAAAAGGCGCTCTTCTTACTATAGCTGTTAAGAAAGATAAGACGAGATTTATACCTATAACTAATAGCTCCCTAGGCGTTAACTAGCGTAGTATAACCGCGGTGGAATTAATACTAAATACAAGTATTCTAGAACCTTTCTAAGTAGTCTCTTCTAGTATCCCGAGTAACTCTTTACTTACTTGACCGTCCTCTAACTAGAAAGGTTACTTCGTTACTCTAAAGAACCTTTAGCTACTATATAGTCTAGAATATATACGTAAGAGCCTAAAGATAGCGCGCCTTAACTTAAGTATAAGTCAAGTAAGGCTTTTAGTACGCAACGCACCGATAATAGCCTCTTTAGTACATCCTACGCCTTAATGTCTAGACCGAACATTCTAACTCTAACTCCTGCCTTAACGTATCCTAGTCTATAATCCGATTCTCCTAGCTTTACACGTAATATAGAATAACTTCGTTAACTTCGCTGTCGAATAAGTGAAAGGCAGGTCCTCTATATATACGAGCTTGTTCGAGGGCTACGTAGCTAAGTATTTTACATACTATACTCTCTTCTAGAGGTAAGCTAGAAATCGGGTCTCGGTATCGCTGCTGAAGAGTAAAGATAGAGACCTTTCTAAACTAGTGTAATTAGCACATAGCCTTCTTATACTTAGTAGCTATCTCTTACCCTTTTTTGTGCTTCTAGTCGTCTAGTAGAGGGGTGCTAGAAGGCATGTTTATTAATAAGAGAGGTAAAATCTATTAAAATCGGCAAAATCGTAAATGCTCTATAGCGTACAGACCTGTGGTTTCGGGTTCGTAAGAGGTAAATTAGCTTAAAAAGAGAAGAGAGAGAAAGAAAAAGAGACGTATTTACTAAGGTAGAAGTCTTATAGTTAAGAAAGGCGAGGAAATTGTTTAAAGTACTTAAACTTAGTAGAAAGAGAGTATAAATAATATATAGCGCTAGCGCTTAGAAGGTAAGTAGCGATAGTATAGTTTATATAATTAGATTAGATATAATACTTATATATATAAGATACCTTAGAAATCGATTAATATAAGTAGCTAGAGTTTTTTTAATAGTACTATTATAATATATTTAAAGTTATAGTATTATCGCGTTTTAGTAATCGGCTTACTTAAGTAATTAGCTTACTCGAGAAAAACGTTAGTATTAAGGAAATTCTAGTAGAACGTGTTATACGAATTAGTCGAGGTAAAAGAAAGGATTATCTTATTAAATAGATAGGTTATATAGAGTCTATATAGAAAAGAGTAAGTAAACTATAGAAAACAGTAGTATTAGATATATATAAAGCTTATATAAAGAGATAAGAGAGGTAATATAATAGATTAAGACCTATATAATACCTTAGTATCTATAATACTAGCGATAATACTCTTAATAATATAATTGTCTCGATAATAATACTATAATACTATTATAATACTATCTTATTAACGCTACTATTTCGTACGATAA
This sequence comes from Hymenoscyphus scutula, assembly GCA_001399465.1. Lineage (NCBI taxonomy): Eukaryota > Fungi > Ascomycota > Leotiomycetes > Helotiales > Helotiaceae > Hymenoscyphus > Hymenoscyphus scutula. The sequence goes on from LKTO01000982.1 coordinate 9,582, forward strand.
AGTCTATTTAAGAGATTATCGATATAACCTCTTTTATTTTCTCTTTAGTTTATTCTTCTTATATTTAGACGAATTCTATCTTTTAAGTAAAAACGTATAACCTTATAATATAGTAAGTAATATATAGAGTTAAAGATAGATAATAGAACTTTACTTTCTATATTTACTAACTAAGGTATAAAGAAATAGATTTATATAATTATATATACTATAGCTCTATAGATAGCTAGATAAGTATCTTAAAGTAAATATATTAAATTAATTACTATATATATAGCTCTTCGAGGCGTTTTTTAGCTAACTAATAAAAGTAATACTTATAGTAAGATATAGTCTATTAGTTATACTAGAGAGTAGCTTTATTAATAGTAGATATATATTAATAGTAAATATATATTAATAGTAGATATATATTAATATAGTACTCTAAGCCTTAATTAGAGATAGAGCTAAGGCTAACCTTAATAAGCTCTAGAGCTAAGGTTAAGTAGAAAAGGAATTATTTTCTAATAGAATACTAGACTAGACTAGTATATATTATAAAATAATAGTAGCTAAGATAAATTAATAGTAGCTTAGAGTATATTACTACTACTTCTTAGTCTATAGCTTCTCGGTCTATACTCTTCTATTCTATATAACCTAGATAGTAATAAAAGACAGGAAATTTATTAAGAGAAGAAAAGAGTTTAGAGCCTTATATCGATTATATTTTAGTAGAAATACTTAATTCTAGAGTAGTAGAGCTTAATAAGACTAGCTAAGATATTATACTAGTATATTATAAGTCTTACACTAGTATATCTAAGTCTTACTATATAAGAATATAGTTATATAGAATAGAAATAAAGCTAAGAGAGTAGGCTATAGTATAGATAAGCTTTAGTATATAATTGATAGTAGTATAAGAGTATAGAGAAGAAATTATTTTTATAAGATTATTAAACTAGGCTAGTATATACCTAAGGTAGATTATATAAAATAGTTAAATCGAGCGAAAAGATAGATATATCTCGCTAAGGCTCGCCTCTAACTATTAGCTCTAGAGTAGCTTACTCTACTTTATAATATAAGATCTCTACTAAGAGATTTAACCTAAACTAGAGAGAATAAGATTTTAAAATTTTATCTATTAATTAATCTATCTATCGGCTACCTTTATATAATAATAGTATAATATAGTTAATATTATATAATAGAGTAGTACCTAATATAAAAAATCTTAATACGTTATCGTGTTAGAGTATAGTTAGTAGGTATTCGATGTTCGCTAGAGAGTCGTTATATCTATTCTAGCGATCGTTAAATCTGTTCTATTATCTCTACTATTTAATGTAAACCGGGTTATAAGTGTAACGATTCTTAAACTAACTAACTAAGGTAACTAAGTATCGCTAGGTTTTGTTCTTATAAAGAGGTTTAATCGCGGACTAGGTGTTTACTCGAAGGTAAACTTGTTACTTAACTATAAAGCTGTTAAGGTAGTAATAATAATATAATATTAAGTTAAGTATAAAGCTTCTATCTAATAGTAGACATACTAGTCTTATATAGAACCTTCGTTCCCTATTAGAGTCTCTCGCTTAAGACGACTATCTATATTAGAGTCTCTCGCTTAAAGAGAGTTCTAAATATTAAGGACTCTAATAGCCTCTAAGGACTTTATTACGTAAGAACTCTATTATATAACCTATACTAATATAATAAGATCTCGTACTAGTAGCTTTAATACTATACTAGTACTTTACTAAGAGTTTATATATAAATAGTGTTCTAATCTATTAGAACGCCGCCTAGTCTTTACTTATTACATGTTAGTATATAGTTTATAATACTATCCTCTTCTTAGCCTAGCGTGTCTCTATACTATCGGTTTTAACGAAACGATAACGTTGTTTTCTAACTATCTTCTCTTTTAAATATATTAGTCTCTTATAATAAACGGAAGTAACGTCTAGCTTTAGCTCTTTATATTAAGAAAGCTAACTGCCTTATAAATACTTGTTTCTACTATTTCTATTATTCCCGCTAATATTTCCTTTTCCTAGATAAATCGTTCTATTACTCTAAGTACGTTTATATAAAGAAGCCTTATAATACTTCTAGTTATTATATCGTTACTCTATAAGTTCTAACTAGAACTTGTAAACCTATCTATTATTTCTTTCTTAGACCTATATATACGAAGAAACATTTAACAATTACTCCTTCTACTAATCCCTTTATATCTACTCTGTTTAACTAGTTTTCTACCTTCGAGGTATCTACTTAGGTTAACCTTTCTCTTATTAACGCTTCTCTAGACTTTGTTCTAGATCTAGCGTTTTTTAATATCTATCTTACTAACTCTACTCTATAGGTAGACTTAGGTTCTAAGAGTAGAACTCCTCTACCTCTACCGAATACTAGCTAATATTCTCTTTTAGTTTCTAAGTATTCTCTAAATGTAGATAATCTAGCTACTTAATTAAATACTTAATCTTATCTCTAATAAGTTTATAGTTAAGAATCTTCTTAACCTTATACTTAGTATTTAGGTTAACTAGCTAAATCTCTATAAGTAGAGCTAGTAGTACTTCTAGTAGTACTAGTTTAAGAAGTAAGATATAGAATACTAGAAAGATGTTTATTATTTTTAGTAGAGCTAGTTTATAATTTAAAGATTCTTTTACTTACTTAATTTTAAATAGTCTAATATATATATAGTCTAGTTTTCTACTTAGTTCTTTTATATTAATATTTTTTCGCTATAAGTAGACTTTATCTCTCTCTTTTAGCGTTAGCTTCTAACTATATCGTTTATTATAGTAGTATATATTACGCTCTACTATAAACTATAAGTCCTCTATAAGTTCCTTATATAGGTCTTTAATCTTTAAGGCTAATACTCGAGCTAACTAGTTATTACTTATTATTTTTATTAGTCTATTATATACTAGTAATTTATATCTAAAGTTAGTATAGAATAGTAATATAAGTATTATTTCTATAGT
>LKTO01000983.1:0-12567 GCA_001399465.1 Hymenoscyphus scutula
AGTATACTAAGTATTACGTTCTAGCTACTAATTACTATAATATTAAATTATATATCTAAGTAGTATCCTTTAATAGTAATTTATATTAGAATAGTTTACTAATTAATAACTCTGTTTTAATATACTACGTCCGTTCTATCGACTATATCTAGGTAGTATAGTTCTATCTTCTTAATAGAGACGTTTAGTCTCTTAAGTACTAATAGAGAAAGGAAGTTATCTATTACTTCTAAGTTAATTATAACCTAGAGTTTCTATCTCTTGATTTTTATAGTTATTATTAACTAGTAGTCTTCTAATATAGTATAGATTTTCTATCTATTTATATAGACTATAAAACTATATTCTCTTTAGCTGATTTCTACTACTTAGAGGTTATTTCTCTAAGAGTAGAGTTTTATTTACTAAGAGTTACTTTTAGTTACTATATAGACTATTTACTATTCTATAGCTCGGCTATAGTTAGGTTTATTACTAGTAAACTATTTCTCTAATTCCTAGTCTAATATAGGTTTTAGATAGTAACGCTACTATATAATTATATCTTCTAATATAACTTCTAGAGCCTAATATTCTTCTACTTATAGTTAGGTGAAAGGTTAATCTCTTTCTCTCTATAACTTAAGAGTAGACTCGAAGATATTCTTAATAGCTTATATATTTAGTTTTCCTTCTATAGTATCTAGGTTACTTTCGAGATTCCTAAAGATAATACTTATTAGAAGGTTGTTCTAAACTTAAAATCGTTCTAGCGCTTCTAGCGCCTGTTCTCTAGTTATATAAGAGGCCTAAAAGTCTAACTTATTTTCGTTAAGGTCTATCTATTAGTTACTATATTTAAAACATTCTATAAATGCCTATATTTCTTCTACTTAAGAGTTATTGTTCTAGTTATTTCCTTAACTAGACGCGTCTAATAATTCTAATAATAAGTCTAATAATAACTCTACTATCTCTACTTTATATTATAGAGGTAGATTATACTCTAATTTAGAACGTCTCTTATAGTATTATTTAAGGATAGAGTTCTCCTTATTCTCTACTTATATTCTATATCTATAAGCTTCTAGCTCTTTATTAGATAGATTAAATCTCTTAAGTAATACTATTTCCTTTCTAGTTATAGTAAATACTTAATACTTTTCTAAAGAATTAGCCTTCTTATAATAGTTACTTACTCTATAGCTAGATAGGCTATATAAAAAGTATAGATACTACTTATAACGTCGGTTTTATTCTTTCTAGAAGAGCTTCTACTTTCTAGAAGTCTTCTTCTAGATAGTGTTTACTTATTAGTCGTTCTAGTAGTCTAGTCGGTTCTATTTATTATACTTCTTAAATTCTAGGTAGTAATTAGTTTTCTTAAATTTCTATAGATAGTTGTCTAAATGAATTACTTCTTCGATTATAGTAGTAATATCTTTATAATTAAGATTTTATTATACTATCTCTTTATATAGCTTAATATTAAGTCCTCTATAGAAGAGTTCTATAAGAGTAAGAGAATTCTACTCTATTCTATTTCTATAACGTTAGAATTAATTTATATAATTAATTACTAATCTAGTTTAATATAGGTTAATTAACTTTTATATTACTATTTTAATAATATTAATATTACTAAACATTTAGTATATTACAACTTTAAATCTATTCTAAGATCTAAACATTAATTATATATTAGCTATACTTTCTACTAAGGCTTTATATACGAAAAAGTTCTCTAGGTATAGTTATATCTACTTAAGAGTAGTCTCTCGAAGGTAGGAGATAGCGAAGATAGACTACGCTATACTATCGCTATTAAACTTATCTTTGTTAAAGTTAAAGTAGATTTCTATTTATATTAGGAATAACTCTAATTCTTATCGTTTACTATAGTAGGTGTTAGGTAGTTTAACTTATATAGTTTCTAGGGCTTCAACTCTATATAGCTTAGATATGTCTAGTATACTCTTATTATTATCATCGTCTAGAGTAGTCGTGTTCTAGAACGCTATAGGCGTACTCTAGATTAGTATATTAACAGTGCTAGTACTAGAGCTAGAGATAGGAGCGGCCTTTAGAGATATTACGATTTAAACTTCTAAGCTTAGATGCTTAAAGTATAACAATTCTTAAACTAACTAACTAAGGTAACTAAGTATTACTAGAGTTTATTCTTATAAAGAGGTTTAATCGTAGACTAGATGTTTACTCGAAGGTAAACTCGTTACTTAACTATAAAGCTATTAAGGTATTAGTAACAATATAATATTAAGTTAAGTATAAAGCTTCTAATCTAATAGTAGACGTACTAGTCTTATATAGAACCTTTCTACTTATAGATCTATACTAGATCCTAGAACCTCTTTAGATCTCTAGAGGATCCTTAGAGATCTATTATATAATTATAACTACGTGAAATCCTTAGATCGCTTAGCTAACCTAAGCGACCTGTCTTATACTATAAGAGTATATAATAGTACTTAACCTATTAGAGCGCCGCCTAGTCTTTACTAGTTATATATACACGTGATTTATAATAGTTAGAGTATAATATAGCCTATATAGTAATCGACTGTTTAAGTAAGTAAAGCGTCTCTATTTTATACTATAAGACAACAAATATAAAGGAAATAGCCTAGCTGTACGTAACGTATATCTATAGATACTATAGAGCGCTATAGATAATCGTATTAGATAGAGAACTATAATTTATATCTAACTTCTAGAACAAGTTCTACTATATACTAGGCATTTAGATCAAGCTGTCTACAGCCTTCTATCTATAAATAGATAGACAGACAGAAATCATGAACTAGTACTTAGACTAGCGCTTACGCCCCTTTGTTAACTACTACTAGGACAACTAGTCTGAACTCCTGCCTATTATAGACTATGCCTAGCTGACGCTACTCTACGAGAGTATTAGAATGTCGCTATTTAAGCTTCTAAATATATACCTACCTCGTATCTCCTTTAACTAGAACACGCTAGACGCGGCTATAGTAAAGGAAAAGCTGAACTAAGAAGAGGCCTAGCAGGTAGTTAAAAGGATCTAGGAGGGATGAGAAACAGCTTATACGATTATAAGATAAGCTTAGAATAAGAAGCGAAGGGATATTAACCTCTATCGACGAGAAGTAGACTTTAAAGTAGAAGACAAGGTCTAGGTATCTATAAAGAATTAGAAGATAGAGCGCTCTAGCTATAAATTAGACTATTAAATAGTAGGCTTATATAAAGTAATTTAAAAGGTTAGATACTTCTATAAGGTTAAGCTACTAGCTTCTATAAAAATATACTCTATATTTTTAATAGACCGCCTATAGAAAGTATTAGACGATCCTCTACTAGAATAAGTAAATAAGCTACCTCTACCTATATAGATTACCGACGATAAAGAGTAGAAAGTAGAAGAAGTAGTTATAGTAAAAAAGATAAGAAATATACTATATTATAAGACTAAATAAGTAGAATATAATAAAGATCTAGAGTAGTATTCTACTTCTAACTTTAAGTATTCTCTATATAAGCTAAGAAGCTTCTATATAGTATACTCTATATAACTAGGCCCTCTACGTCGCTTAGATGATTAGATTAAGGCTTATAAGAATAGAGAGGATTCGTAAGAAGAGTTAGACGATAGTATAGACGCTTCTACAAGCTTAAGGACAAGCTTCTTTTTAAAAGGAGAGGTAATGTAACGGTTCTAACCGCTACTACACCTCAGGCCAACCCCTGGCTGGAACCTAGCGGATACCGTGCTTTCTAAGCCTAGCTCGGTTAGCTATAGCTTAGTATAACCTCCTGTATATAAGAGCTTCCAGCTCCTAGGCTTCTGTTCTTTCTTCTCTTCTCTCTTTAGCTTAGAATCCTCGTATAGACAGTTCTATAGTGTCTAACTTACACCTGGCGTAGTCGTGTATTCGTGTGCGGTCTATTAGCTATATATGTCGTTACAACCTTTAGATATCGGATTAGCTATAAAGGCTCTAACTAGCTTATTCTCTTAAGGAATCTACTATCTATTAAGAATAATCTAAGTATAATAGAGAGTAGGTTAGAGGCCGATTTAAAGCTCTATAGAGTACTACTATATCTACCTCTTCTACCTTTTATATTCTCTCTACTAGGCCTAGTAGCTAAGAGCGATAGCGGCTTCTATATAATCTATAACCTCTCTATACTAGTAGAGAGGTCTATAAACGATAGTATTTCTAAGGAATATAGAGGTATTAAATATCTATATTTCGACGCTATTATAGTAGCTATTCTTTAGGTAGAGCGCGGCTACTTTATTATAAAGAAGGATCTAAAAGATACTTTTAGAATTATTCTAGTGTCTTAGAAAGACTAGTAGCTATTAGGCTTTAACTAGACAGGAGTATATTACTAGGAAATATGCCTTCTATTTAGTCTAGCGACAGCCTCTTTATTATTTAATCTTACGAGCCTAATACGATAGGTCTATACGTTTAGAGTATTTTCACGATAAATTATTACTTTTTAAGGCTTTTAGAAGTATATATTTAATTTAATTAGAAGTAGACTAACTATAGCGTTCTATAAGGATAGTAATCTAATACTCTTACTTTAAAATTAATTTATTAATCTATTTCTATAGTATTTTCTTCTATTTCTCTATAACTACTTAGTATATCTCTACTTCTATAGTAGGTTAGTATAGACGTCTATAAAGAGCTTATTTTATCTATCTCTAGCATTTTTCTATAGGATTTATATTAGGTAAAGTAGAGAGGTAAGACATTTATATAATACTATACTTAGTATAGAACTTAGTATAGAAGTTTATAACTAATTTATATCTATAGGCTAGGTTATCGTCTTCTATAAATAGAGGTTTAGCTAAAGAGTAAAGAGTATAAGTAACTAGTAAAAATGTCTTAATAATACCTTTAATAAATAGTTCTAGAAGTTAAGTAAGGTAGTCTCGTTATAAGAAGGCGCTCTTCTTTCTATACTCTTCTATAAAGATAAGAGAGAATTTATAGCTAAAGCTAATAGTACTCTATATATTAATAGATATAGTATAGCCTCTATAGAACTAATACTAAATATATATATTATAGAACCTCTTAGAGCACTCTTTATTAGTATTCTAGATTACTCTTTACTTTATAGATCGTCTACTAATAAGAAAGGTAACTTCGTCGCTCTATAAGACCTTAAGCTATTCTACTATCTAAAATATATACGCGAGAGCCTAAAGATATTAAGTAGTAACTTATATAAGAGTTAAATAAGGCTTTTAGTAGGCTATATAACAATAATAGCCTCTTTAGTATATCCTAGTTTATAAAGTCTAGACCGAGCATGTTAAGGGTTATACTCGTAGAGTGAGTCTTAGAGTACTCTAGCGACGTGAGCACGTGACCTCGCTTAGTAACGCAACGCATTAATCGTAACGCATTGACTTGACAGAATCCTCTAGAATGAGTAGACTAAGTATATAAGGTGGCAAGGACTCTACTCTGGAAAGGACAATCGAATCTTCTTATATATAGACAGCCTCTATAGTTCAATTCAAAGTACTTACTACAAGCTCTAATAGAGCATTCTAGTCTAAGCTTCTCCTTTAATAACGTCTAGTCTATTATATAGTTTTACTAGCTTTTCGCGTAGTATAAGATGACCTTATTAACTAATTCGTCTAAAAGGATAAAGGCTAGACCTCTATATAGGCGGTGTTGTTCTAGAGCTATATAGCTAAGGATCTTTCGTATTATACTTTCTCTAAGAAGCTTATCTAAGAGGTATCGATACTAGTACTAGAGAACGTAGACAGGGACCTTTTCGAACTAGTATAGCTAGCGTATAGCCTTCTTATACTTTATAGCTATCTCTTAGCCTTTTTAGTAGTACTAGTCGTCGAGTAAGAGAGGTGTAGTAGAAGGTATATTAGTAGTCTTAAAATTATTAAAATCGTTAAAATTATAAGAAGGCTCTAAACATACGAACCTGTTATATTAGACTCGTTATAGCTAAAGTACTATATTAGATCCTTGAATCGTATCTAGATATTAGCGTTAAGCTCTTACTATACTACTTAGATAACTTTATTTTCTTCTTCTATATAGAGCTAGACCTCTAGAAGCGAGTAGTCTACTTCTATAGCTAGTATATACTCTTAACTAACTTTCTAGATATTCTAAGGAATAAGAAGAAGAACTATAAGAGTCGAGTTATTACTATCCTTAGAATTAAGTATAATATACTTAAATTTATTATAAAATTACTAAAAGAGAAGCTAGTAAAAGCGCGAGCCTTAACGTCTATTATACTAGACTAAGGCTAGATAACTCTCGACGAAATATAGTCTCTAGTAGGCTTTCTAAGCTTCTACTTAAACGTTATTAAGCTAGGAAAGGTATTTATACTATATCTATACGTTTTTCTAATAAGCTATCTAATAAATATACTAAAGGCTCTAAGAAAACAACTTAATCTAACTATTAAGAAAGATATTAAATAGTAGAACGAATTCCTCTCTCTATATAATAGTATATACTACTTTAATAGTAAGGCGAGAGTAATAATCTAGCTCTTTATAGACGCCTCGATAGAAGATATAGAGAGGTTCTTTATAGAGACCTCTAATATAGGCTAGAGAAACTAGTATAACTCTCTTTAAAAAGAGTAAGCCTTTATAGCTAAAGTTAAGTATAATATAAATAATATCTTTAATATTAATATCTTTAAGCTAGAAGCAATTATTCTAGCTTTTAACTACTTTATAAAATAGTAGTATAAAAAGAAAGTTATTATTTATATAGATAGCTTAATCTTCTAGATAGATCTCGAGAAGTCTTTACTTAAAGGTAAAGTAAATATATAATTAGGTACTATTAGTTAGCGTTATATTCGCTTAGAAAAACAGAGGTAGTTTACTCTACTATATCTATATAAAAAATATAATTCTACTAAATCCTATACTAATTAAGCCTCTAAACTCTCTATAATAGTTACTATACTAAAAACAGTCTATAAGGAGCTTACTATTTATTAAAAAGAGAGAATATAAACCCTTTATATAGAGAGATATAACCTAAGCGAGATTTTATATAAAACAAGTATACTCTATACTACCTACTTAGGATTCATTATCTAGTAGAAGAAAAACCTTAATCTAGCCTTTATTTAAGGCTCTAGCTATAGGTCTAAGCTAAAACTATATATACGAGCTAAAAGAACTCTTATATATATTACCTCTATCGATATAAGGATGACTCTTAAAGCGCTGTCTATACTCTCTAAATCTAGTAAGAAGATCTACTACTACACTGTCTCTAGATACCTAAAAAGAAATAGTAAAGCTAAGAGACGTCCTTATAAGAAGCTCTTCCTTAGCCTTATATATAAAAAGAAGCGACAAGTATACTATCGAGCTGAAAAAACTATAAAAAGAAACAATAGAAGAGTCTATTAGAGTAACAAGGTTACCTTTAAAGTAGAAGAGGATCTAAATACATTTTAGGTTACCTAGAGAGTTAGAAGAGAAGAGGAATATATAGAGAAGAATTTAAGGCTAACTTTCAAGAGTAGAAGGACAACTATAGGTGTTTAGAGCTGTTTCTATAGAGACGAAATAAGACCTCTATATATACTTCTAGAAGGAGAGAATATAATAGTAAAGCGTTACTACTATGTTCTATAACACTTATTTATTTCTTTCTACTTAAGGATAAGAAGGAAATATAGTAACAAGGTAGTTATATAAGAAGATAACGCTCTATAGTATATCGCGAAGATAATTACTAATTACTTAGAGAATAAGAAGGTTAACTAAATACTCTAGCCTCTATAGTCTCTAGATCTTAACTCTATAGAGAATTTATAGAAGGTTATTAAAAGTATAATCTCTAATAGAAAGTATAGAGTTAGAAACGTATAGGATATATAGGATGCTCTTTAATAAGTTTAGCCTTAAATTAAGCTAAAATTTCTCTTAAAACTTTATAATTTAGTTCTAAGGCGTTAGAATATATATCTAAAGAATAAGAGTAGAGTAACTAAGTACTAAATAGCTATAAAATAAGTCTATTATTATCTATTTTAAGAGTTATTAAGTAAAGTAATACTTCTTAATATTTATAAGTTAGAAATAAGTTATATAACGTTAACTAATAGTATCTAATTATAGTTCTATAAAGGATTCTTCTATAAGTAGCTAAATATAATATCGAGATTATCTCTAGATAGATTATAGAAAAGAATAATATTCTAGCTAATATAATTTCACGCTTTAACTCTAAGGAAATAGCTAACTAGTACTCTTAATAGTAGAGGCTCTACTAATCTCTTCTTCTTTATCTAAAGAGCTACGATTATAAGGATCTAACTTATTCTTACTAAAATACTTTCTCTAGAACAGTCTCTCGAAAGAGATAAGAGATAACTATAAGTCTATTTAAAAAATATATAAGAACTACTATATTCTATAGTCGGAAATAGCCTAGCTTGTCTAGCTTAAGACCCTTAGAGAGTTTACGACTCTAAGAGCTATAGAAGGCCTTAGAGCTATAAAGATTAAGCTAGAGATAATTATAGAGAACTTATTAGCTCTCTAATCTATCTAGATCGATAGAAGGCTAGATAAAGAGATCTTTAATAGCCTTTAGCTAAAAAAAATTATTAGTAGTATATAGTAGATAAAAATAAATATTCTAACTAAGTAAGCTTAACTAATTATAATAGACATCCTTAAAAGGATTATAAAGCTAGTATTTATAGAACTAATAGATACTAGAAGCTATAAAAGCGTTAACTTTAATATAGTAGCTAAAATAGCTTTTATAGAGTATTTAAGAATAGAAGAGTTTATAATAATAAATCTATAACTTTAAGTGAATTACTTAACCTTTTTATCTACTCGACTTACAAGAAGCGATATAGCTATTACTTCTAGTAGAGTATATATAACTCTACTATTATAAATTATATATATAGATAATAAAGTAAAGACTAGATAGTATACTAATAGATTAAAGTACTATTATATACTCTTATAGTAGTAGAGGACCGCTTAGAATAGCTAAACGGTCTAGAGATTTTATCTAGGTTAAATCACGTGACTATTATTAATTAGTAATAATTAACTAAGTAACGCTAAGTAAGATTAGAATAATTAGAGTAATTATACTAATTAATATAAGTAGAAAGGTTCTATATAAGACTAGTATATCTACTATTAGATAGAAGCTTTATACTTAACTTAATATTATATTATTATTACTACCTTAATAGCTTTATAGTTAAGTAACGAGTTTACCTCTAAGTAAATACCTAGCCTACGATTAAACCTCTTTATAAGAAGAAACTCTAGTAATACTTAGTTACCTTAGTTAGTTAGTTTAAGAATCGTTATACTTTAAGTATCTAAGCTTAGAAGTTTAAATCGTAATACCTCTAAAGGCTACTTCTATTACTAGCTCTAGTACTAGTATTATTAACGTACTAATCTAGAGTACGCTCGCCGTGTTCTAGGAAACAACTACTCTAGACAACGACGATAATAAGAGTATACTAGACGTACTAGAGCTATATAGAGTCGAAGCTCTAGAAACTATATAAGTTAAGCTGCCTAACATCTACTATAGTAAACGATAAGAGTTAGAATCGTTTCTAATATAAATAGAAATCTACTTTAACTTTAATAAAGATAAGTTTAATAGCGATAGTATAGCGTTATCTATCTTCGCTATCTTCTACCTTCGAGAGACTACTCTTAAATAGATATAACTATACCTAGAGAACTTTTTTATATATAAAGCCTTAGTAGAAAGTATAGCTAATATATAATTAATATTTAGATCTTAGAATAGATTTAAAATCGCTATACGCTAAATGTTTAGTAATATTAATACTATTAAAATAGTAATATAAAAGTTACTTAACCTATACTAAACTAGATTAGTAATTAATTATATAAATAAATTCTAATAATATAGAAATAGAATAGAGTAGGATTCTCTCGCTCTTATAAAACTCTTTTATAGAGGACTTAATATTAAAGTATAAGAAGAAATAGCGAGATAAAACCTCGATTATAAAGACATCGCTACTATAATTAAAGAAGTAATTCATTTAGATAACCGTCTATAGGAATTTAAGAAAACTAATCTCTATCTAGAATTTAAGAAGTATAATAAATAGAATCGACTAGACTACTAAGACGACTAATAAGTAAACGCTACCTAGAAGAAGACTTCTAGAAAGTAGAAGCTCTTCTAGAAAGAACGAAACCAACGACGTAAGTAGAACCTCTACTTTTTATATAGCCTGTCTAGCTATAGAGTAAGTAACTATTATAAGAAGGCTAATTCTTCGAGAAGATATTAAGCGAATACTATAACTAGAAGGGAAATAGTATTACTTAAGAGATTTAAACTATCTAACGAAGAGCGAGAAGCTCGCGGATATAGAATATAAGTAGAGGACAAGGTAAATCCTATCCTTAAATAATACTATAAGAAACGTTCTAAGTCTAAATATAATCTACCTCTATAACGCGACGTAGTAATAGTAGAGTTATTATTAGAATCATTAGAATTATTAGAGTTATTAGATATATCTAGTCAAGGAAACAACTAGTATAACGATCCTTAAGTAGAAGAAACATAGGTATTTATAGGATGTTTCGAATATAGTAACTAATAGATAGACCTTAATAGAAATAAGTTAGACTTTTAGGCCTCTTATATAACTAGAGGACAGGCTCTAGAAGCGCTAGAACGATTTTAAGTTTAAAGTAACCTTCTAATAAGTATTATCTTTAGAAATCTCGAAAGTAACCTAGATATAATAGAAGGAAAACTAAACGTATAAGTTATCGAGAACATCTTCAAGTCTACTTTTAAGTTATAGAGAGAAAGAGAGTAACGTTTTACTTAACTATAAGTAGAAGAACGCTAGGCTCTAGAAGTTATATTAGAAGATATAATTATATAGTAGCGTTACTATCTAAAATCTATATTAGCCTAGAAATTAGAGAAATAGTTTACTAGCGATAAATCTAACTATAATAGAATTATAGAATAATAGATAATTTATAGAGTATTTAAAGGTAATTTATAATAAGTAACACTCTACTCTTAGAGAAGTAACTCTTAAGCGGCGGAAATTAGCTAGAGAGAGTAAAGTTTTATAGTATACTTTATTAAAAACGAAATTTATACTATATTAGAAGATAGATAGTTAATAGTAACTATAAAAATTAGAGAATAGAAACTCTAGGTTATAATTAACTTATAAGCGATAGATAACTTTCTTTCCTTATTAGTACTTAAGAAGCTAAACGTCTCTATTAAGAAGATAGAACTATACTATCTAGGTATAGTTAATAGAATAGATATAGTATATTAAAATAGAGTTATTAATTAGTAAATAATTCTAATAAAACTTACTATTAAAGAATACTACTTAGATATATAATTTAATATTATTAAGATTAGAAGCTAGAATATAATACTTACTATACTATAGATTAGAGAATATAATCTAGATATTAACTAGAAAGTCTAAATAATAACTTTTAGCTAATATAACTATAAAGGATTATAGCTATAACTATATAGCTAGAACGAGGTTAGCGCTACCTCTTCTAAGGCGCTAGAACACCTTACTAAGAGTTCTCTATAGGTTAGTAAGAAAGCTAATAATATAATATCTATATAGTATAGAGAATTCGCGGAATTATTTAAGAATCTAGAGAACTTATAAGCTCTACTAGAATATTATCTATAGGATTATAAGATTAAATTAAAAGAGAGTTATAACCTTAAGAAATAGAAAATATACTCTTATAGTTAGATTAAGCTATAACACTTTAAAAGCTATATTATCGAAGGTTTAAAGAAAGGTTATATTTAGAGATCTAAATTATCTATTCTATTAAATATACTAGTCGTTAGTAAGAAGAACGATCTAATAGATTAAGTCTATATTAACTACTAAGATATAAATAATATAATAATTAAGAACGCTTATCTACTACTAGAAGAATAATATCTACTAGATAGAATTAGATCTACTAAGATATTTATAAAACTTAACTAATAGAACGCTTATACCTTAATTAGAATTAAGGTAGGTAATAAGTAGAAAACTACTTTTAGATTACTCTTAAGGCTCTATAAGTATACGGTAATACTATTTAGATTAGCTACCGCGCTAGTAATCTACTAGAGGTAGAATAATAATATTCTAGAAGGTCTTCTAGAGGTAATAGTTATCTATTATCTAGATAATATTCTAATCTACTTAGATAAAGTAGAGAAATATAAGAGTTATATATATAAGGTTATAAAAAGACTTACTATAGTAAACTCTTAACTTAAGTTATTAAAATATAAGTTTAGAGTAACTTATATAAGGTTTCTAGACTAGATAATCTCTCTAGAAAGAATAGAAATCAATCTAGATAAAATAAGAGATATTATTAACTAGGAATTACTAAAAAACATTAAAGATATTTAACGTTTCTAGAGATTCGCTAACTTCTACTATTAGTTTATAGTAGACTATACTAGAATATCTAAACTAATAATAAACCTTATATATAAA
>LKTO01000984.1:0-12531 GCA_001399465.1 Hymenoscyphus scutula
TTCTAGTATATTCTATACTATTATTAATAATAGAAAGTTAGTATAAGAAAGTATCCTTTACTCTTATACTACTACTAATATAGTTAGCCTTCTAGCTATTACTAGTAGTTCTATTTCTATAGTAGTATATCTTTATATATAGTTTACTTCTATAGTAGTATCTAGGATTACTCTAAGCTTATACTTATTCTTTTCTTATTCTAAAATCACATTAGCTATTAAAAACGAGAATAGCTCCTTAGCTTACTTATATACTCTCGGCTTCCGACTAGCTACTCTAAGAGAGGAGATTACTACTAGCTAATAACTTTTTCCTAGTTATCTTAGACTAGGATAACTAGATACTAGATAAGCTGTCTCACTATAATTATAATAGGTCTTATCTAGACAGGTAGTAGTATAGTAGCTCTTCTTATAGTATTTATAATAAACGATATTTATAATATCTTATTTTCTTATTAGTGTAGGATTAGTTTTTATAGTAGAGGTATAGTAGTTATTAAGTAGTTCTCTCTTAGAAGAGCGTTCTCTTTAGTATAATAGCGTTCCTCTTATAAGTAAGTAGCTATGTTCTTATATAGTAGCTCTAGGCTAAGTATATCTTCTTTAGATAGAATATTAGTAGATAACGTTCTCCTTATAGATTACTAGTATAATAAGGTCCTTCTATTTTTATAGAATATATAGTTTATTATTAATTTTTATCTAAATATTCTTATATAGTTTTACTAAAAGATTATTTCTCTTCTAGAAGTTATTATATATTCTAAGTTTATTCTCTTACTTATCTAAGTAGGCTATAAAGAACTATACTAACTAGCTACTTCGATGCTCTACTCTTTTCTACTTTATAAGAGTGTCTATGTTTTAGTTCTCTAGATTAGAGATAGCGTTCTTTATAAATTCCTTAAATTCTTTCTATATTATTATATTAATCTCTTCTATAGCCTCTCTACACCTCTATATTATTTTTAGAATCCCCTTAAAAGTAGATATATAGTATATAATCTTCGCCGCGTCTATTCTCTAGGTTATATTCTTATCCTCTCTCTATTTTAGCTCTATATTATAAAAGAACTCCTCTACCTCTTTAATTAATCTTTCTTAGTAGAGTTTTAGATCTCGTGTCTTTAGGATTCTAGCGTTCTCTCTATACTCTAATAGTAGTTCTCTAATACTAGATACTAAACTTAGTATAATATATCTATCTTCTCTTTATTAGATCTAAGCGTCTCTACTTTAAAGAAGTATCTTAAGTCTCTCTTCTCTTAACCTTAATTCTATAAACAAGTGTTTCTCTACTTCTAACTTACTAATCCTACTCTAGATTACTTTAAGTTTTCTTCTAACTCCGTACTCTCCTAATATAACTTACGGTTCGCTGTTGTTCTATAGTAGTTCTATATTCCTTTACAAGTTAGAGGTTAGTTCTCTCTATTCTTCCTATGTCGATTGTTCTTTACATAGTTACTATAAGTCTTCCTCTCTACCTACGTGTATACTACTAGGTATACTCTAAGTCCTAGATAGCTGCTCGTCTATTAGAAATCAGCTTTATAATCTTGTTATTAGTCTTATCGCTATTTTTACATCTTGTTATCTTATACTAGACTACTTCTCTAAGGGTTCGATCGATTATAATATAAGGAACTTAAATAAGTAGTAGAGTATATAGACGTGATAGAACTACTAGTATTCTATTATAATATAGAATAATCGATGCCTCTCTTCTACCTCTATCTAACCTTCTAGTTATATATCTAGACCTCTTAAATACCTCTTCCTATATCTCTAGTCTCTCTATATTCCTAAAAACATCCCTAGTCTCTCTATATTCCTAAAAACATCCTAGTCTCTCTATATTCCTAAAAACATCCCTAGTCTCCCTACATTCCTAAAAACATCTCTAGTCTCTCTACATTCCTGAAAACATCCCTAGTATCCCTAGCTTCGACCCGGTTGCGGGCTGCCGTCGGGCTGCTGTCGTATGCCCTGTGCTCTATAGATACCCCTCGCTTGCCGAGCCTCTAGTTCACCCGACCCTCTTAATCCAAGCCTCTCACACCGTACGAGCAGTAAGGTGAGAGCTTGTCTAAAGTAGCCTTAGAGAACACGTCTTTATATAAGCTATACTAAGAAGAAAGCTTGTCTTTAATTTCCTAGACAGTTACTTTATTATTATCTTTAAGAGCCTCTTTCTCTTTCTCTTAAATCACCTAGTCTAATTTATATAGACTAGTAGAAAAGAACTTGTTATCCTAGAAGTATAAGTATATATGAAAAGTATTAACTGAAATGTAAGTAATATTAAGCGAGAGAAGCTCTTTATTTATATAAGAGCTCCTTAGAGGCTACGAGAGTATAGTGTCTAGTAGACGTAGCTTTTACTATATCTAGCGTATCTTGTTATATACGTCCTATTTATAAGTGTTCTATCTAATAGTCTTACGTGTTACAGTCTTAATCTCGGTTGTTTCCTAGCTCTTATAACCTGAGTCCTGTTCTTCTAATAGAGTACGAGGCGAGGATAGGCGAATAGAGCGAGGGAGGATTATATAGAGTGTTGTTACTTACTAGCCGTCTTAATATTATATATCCTCCTGATTCATTATATGCTACCTAGCTAGTACATTACGCTAGTAGTTCGGCTAGTAGCGTTAAGAGCGTAGGTAGCTCCTAGGTAGACGAATCTCCTTTTAGAAGGTTAGCGGAGAGGGTTTCTCGTCGTTAGGCTATATTAGCGTTCCTTGTTCTAGGTTAAGCTATATTTTAAAGTAGGCCATCCACTTAAGTCCGAGTATAACCTTGTAGTTCCTAAGGTCAAGGATATAGAAGAGAATATTAGTTTGTTAGTATATATCTATAGAGAGTTAGAGTATAAGAATGTAAGTAATAGAATTACTTAACTTACTATCGAACCCTTTAGTTATAATAGCGTATATAAGCTTCTAAGGTTTAAGGTTAAAGAACTTAGCTATATCGACTATAAAGGTAGTATTAATAAAAGTAAAGCTATTTACTCTAGTATTAATTAAGGCGTAGGTTATAACTATAATTCTATTATTTACTAGAGTATATAGAACTATAAAGTACTTTTCATCTATTAATTAACTTAAATTAATCTTTTCTAGACTAAGAGTATACTCTAGGTAGAAGTCTTAGCCTAGGGTTTCTCTTTTCTCTTATTATATAAGAGTTCCTTATCTACTATTTCCTCTTTGTCTATTTCCTTGAGATTAATTCTTCTTAGCTTAGGACAGGTAGTAGCGTAGTGTTCTTTTCTATAGTAGTTGTAATAGATAGTATAGATATCTACTAGTACTAGTTACTTTACTTTATAAGGCTTCTCGCTAGAGTCGCGAGAAGTAGTTAGAGGTGTTATACGAGAAGTTAAGCCTAGGGTATTTCCTAGGAGTCGAGAGGTAGGTAGAGTAGAAGCTGTAACATTGCTTAGAGTAGAGGTAGAGGAGTAAGTAGATTATATAGGTTAAGTAGTAGATCTTTCTTAGTATAACTTCTAGCGGTCCTCTCTTATAGTAATACGTCTTAGCTCTATATCTAACGACAAGTAACTAGCTAACAGATCCTAGTAGATATCTAGTATACGTAGTATTAGCGCTATTCCTCTTTAGAGTAGAGTTATAAGTCGATTATATAAGTCTAGGCAAAGGTATTCCTAAGGAGTCTATACTTCTCTAGCTAGGTATAAGAACTAGGTTTAGAATTCCTAGAACGTTTATGTAATCTTTATTATTAGACGATTATAGTTATATCTTACATCCCTTGCTTAGTTTAGATTAACGAAAATAGAAGTAAGGTAGTCGATTATCTCTATTACTAAAACAAAGCGTGTCTAAGAATCTTCGTTAATTCGCGGTTAGAGGTGTTTCTAGGCGTCTCCTGTCGTACGATTAAAGATATAAAACATCTTGTCTTCCTTGTCTTAGAAGTAGTCTCTATTACTCCTAAATTTTCCTTGGATCTGGATCTTCTACCCTAGAAACGTAGGATCAGTTCTATTAGAGAGGGGCTAGGGGTCTGGCAGTTTCACTAAGTACTTCTGGCTAGTATTCGGGCTTGGTATCGTCGATTCTAGGGTTTGTTGTTCTGTTGATCGTACGATATTTTAAAGTGACGGTGTAGCCGTCTGGGGGGCGGCGGTAGGGTTGCTTGGAGGCGGAAGGCGGTTAAGGAGCTGTTCAAGCAATTGCTGGGTTCGCGACTGGTCCTGGGTAAGTGCTCGGACTTGCTCTTGCAATGTGTTTGAGCTTTTAGGGGGGTCGTCGTAGTCAGAGTCTAGCTGGTGCTCAAACTGAGCCGCTAGCGAGTTGTTGTTTTGCGGTAGGCCGTCGTTGTCCTGGATTGTGTCCTCCGGGTTGTTGGCATTGTTGGTAGAGCGTTGTCCTATTCTTGCAGGGCGTACTTTGGGTGCTATCGTGGCAATTGTAGTTTTGTTGTTTTGCTTTGAGGAATGCTCGTCTTGTTGCGTGGTTGTATCTAGGACTCGCTAGTCTCTAGATCTTCTCAACTCCTTTTTGAAAAGCACTGCGGCTAGGCAATTGAGGATCGTGGGGTCCTTCTATCACGCTGGATAGACAGGCAGGGAGATTATCTATGGCCTTCCCAGACAGTGTTAGTAAGCTTAGAATAATGTGACGACACGCACAGCTGATGGACCACGCAAGAGCACAACTACGTCAGGTATCACGAGTGGTGAGATTGACACTATGGAACTGTCTATTCGAGGATTCTAAGCTGAGGAAAGAAGAGAAGAGAGCAGAGCTCAGGAGCTAGAGGTTCTTAAATACAGGAGGTTGTGCCAAGCTATAGCTACCCGAGCCGGGCTCAGGAAGCACGGTATCCGCTGGGTTCTAGCCAGGGGCTGACCTGAGGTGTGGTGGCGGTCAGAACCGTCATAATAACTTATATTATTATATTTATATTTATATTAACTTTTCGTTTTATTATTAGTTAGTTTACCTTTTTCTAGACTAAGGGAAAGTAATTAGGTATTAGAGAATATCTATATATATATATATATATTTATAAAGCTTTTATTAATATTTTAGAAATTTTAGTAGATAAGAGTACAGTAAGATAGAGTAGAGGTCTTTTAAATTTTAGAGTTTTATATATATAATATAAACGAGAGATTATATATAGACTTATAGAAAGATAGCTATAAGAGAATTAAACGTCTATTACTAGAGGAAAATAAAAGATAAGAGATAAGAAGATAAATTCATTTTTATTATTCTTAGATGAAATCTATAAACTTTACTTATCGCGTGAGTCGATATTACCTACTAGCGTTTTATCTATCTCTTAAAGGCTTATCTTATTACAAGTAGTAGAATAGACGCTCGAGAGGTTTTAGCGAATGAAAAGCGAGTATAGTTAAAAGAAGTAAGCGAGATATATACTAACGTTAGTTCTTAACACCGAGTAATTATAGATTTAACTTTTTATACTATTTACTATTAAATTCCGATTTTCCTTTTTTCGAAAACTTTAGAAACTTAGAGATATCCTATATTTTTAAGCTAGAACTTAAAATTAGTATATATTATAGTACTAAAAACTTATTAAATTTGTTATTACTTATAAATGTAGTAAGTCATTCTCTTATAAAACGTGATTTTGTGATTTTTAGTATATAAAACAAGTAGGTGTATTATAAGCGACTATTAGCTATCTTATATTACTAACCCTAACCTAATAAGCTTCGCTTATTAGATGAGACTAGCTAAGCGATCAATTCGAGTTGTTCTAGGTTAAAAGTTTTAAGGTGTCTTAGATTATTACAACGATACGAAAAATAATAATAGAGTAGCTTACTAGGATTTTTATATGAAACTTACTCTTGTTTACGAATTCTTCGCCTTCTGGGGATGATACGTATATGAAGACTCTTATTATATTCCCTAGAGAAGTTAACTTCCCCACCCTCTTCTTACTTAACTTTTGCCTTTCTCATTTTCATACTTGATTATACCTACTACTTGACCTTAATGTTCCGACTTTTTAGGGTAGTTTAAAAAATCATCCAAGATATTCAACATAATTGCCATCATACATTAACTTTTATTCCAGCACCTAATTCTAATTTACATCCCCCTATCAACCCCGCAGCCTGTCCCCTCTCTTCTCATCACTCTCTCCGATAAGTTGTTTCCGATAAGTTGTTTCTGATAAGTTCCTTAACCCGAAATTCACAATTTCAGCTGGTGGTAAGGCAACAGAACATGTATAGCAGGCTATCTCACTGTTCCAGTTTCTCAAAAAAATGGAAATATCATTTATCAGGGTCCGCAGGACTATAGGGAACTTCCAACATTCTTGGTTGAATTATTCAAGATTGGAAGCATGAGATAGTGGTGATTCGAAATCGTTGTGTCAATAATTTTGAGAAATTTTACATATTGGTTATCCTTGAATGAATTACACAAGATTGCAACCCCAACCTAACATCTGAGCACTCGTCAAGAAACAATTCCGAACTCGAGATACCAAAGTACTCAAAGAAATATAAAAACATCTGTATTTTTAATTATAAAGAAGAAAGCTAACATGAAGTAGAGTTACATGTAGCAAGCTTTAAAGAATAAAGAAGTTATCAACTTAGCTTAGAAAAGATAAAATCCAAGTATATCTCTAATAAAAGAAATACAAATTAGAATTAGTTAATCGAATGTACACTACTCTAGGATAGAGAATTAAAAGACTAATTAAGCTCTATGAATACGAAGCTCGACGACCGACGTATTCCAGAGGTTGTGGTGGTGGTTTTCTCAAGCTCGGCCATAGTTGCAGTTGACGCATGCGAATCTACAAACTCATACACGGCAAGAAGGGTACGTTCACGGGTAGTGTGAGCTTGTGGGATATGTCAGTCATTGGAGAATTTAGACAACGACTATGAAATTCAACATCATGAGACCTAGGAAACGCTTATTCATGTCGCTATACTCTCGATTGTTAAAAACACTCCTGAATTCTCCTTAATTTAGGTTCTTGTTCCACTAAGTGTTTTGCATATACACACCCACCAAACCCTACGACAAGTAACAAGTAAATTCGTAATATCCAAACAAGAAAACGACATACATATATAAACCACGAAAATATCAAACAAGAAGTACTTGCCAGCCATATATCACTGTGATGGTATACAAAACAATTTACATATCTACCCGTAACGATAAAATGTACCAAATATCCCCAATGGGTCTCAGACTGCTCCCATCACCGTTGCTCTGGGAGCTCGTACCGCTCGTACGTCGTAGGTACGCCTGGTGCTGACTCCTGCGATAGCTCCTGTGGTATTTTTGGTGTCGATTCATGCTTCGGCTCGTAATAGTATTGCGGGGGAGCAGTCGGTGTTCCATCAAGTTTCTCTCCAACTTTCTTTCGTCCAAATAAGAACCACCCAGCAGCAAACCCGAAAATAACAGCCGCAGAGACTCCAATACCAATTCCAGCCTTTGCTTCGCTGCTTAGGCCACTAGGTGAAGGTATTTGGGTAGGAACGACTGACGTTTTCTCAGAAGTGGCAGATGATGGAGCTAATGGAGCTGACGGTGTCATGACAGTTGACGAGGTCGGCGATTCCTTAGCGGAGACAAGCGAGCTTGTGGATGTTATAATGCTGCTACTGCTGCTTGACTGTGGTTGGACTCCTCCAGGCAACGAAATATTGAATGCATGGCTGTTTGCGGTTCCAGTGGTTGCGCCTGTAACAAAGAGGTTCATATAAAATAGAGGTGACTCCTCGAGACTCTTTTTCGTTTGCACAGTCCATACAAACGAAGTCGCGTTGGGTGCGAGACTAGCTTTGATGATATCAGTTCAGTAGAATAAAAAGTGCCAGGGTAACTCACTGGCAATGTATTCTAGCCCGGGAAGAAACTGTTTGGGGTTTGTTTTGTTGAGTTGGAAGAGAGTGATAGCTAAAATTTGGTCCACTGGCGTCCACTGTATATTGATAGTGGCTCCTTTAGCATAGACGGCGTTGAGCGAGGAATCTGTTTTGTCATCTTCTGCTGGAGGATTGATAAACTCAGCCATGGCAAGACATGAGCTTATACATGGAACGAGTGGAATGTAATGGAAGAGACGCATTTTTTGGCTTTAACACATAGCTATTGGGGGGAAAAAATATGTGTGGCGGCAATGGCAAGCACTCCCAGCAGAAAGCTTAAAAGATGGCCTAAAGTATGAAAGAAGACGAGAAAGAAGTAATGAGGTTTCAAACCCCGAGAGATACAACGATACTATCCTCCAACAAAGAGTATGTTGGTAAATCTTAAATGGTTGGTCAAGGGACCGGCCTATGTGGCCGAGGTTGGTATCTCAGCCCGAAATGTAGCCAATTGCTACAGTTGGCGGGTAGTGATGGCAAGCTGCAAAACCAAACGCGCCAACGCTCGTACATACAATGTTCTCATTTAGAGTACCAGTGAGTATTTCTCACGTCAAGGCAAGAATTAATCAATGAGCTTCATTGATCAAAGAACTGAATTTCAAAGACACTTGCGGAGGAAAAAAGACTCGTTTGGATGTTTTCCTTGTATTTTGAGCCTCAACTCGAGATCGATCGCGTTTTGAGCTGAAAATAGAGGCCTATCAGGTCCTATCATTAAGCGCATGCCCCCTAGAAAGCCCCGGCCCCCTGCCGTTCCTGGAATTCCCTTAATTGCACATGTACCTACCGCGCCGGGCTTGATGCGCCAAGGGGCTGAGAGAGGAATTCTTACCAGTAGAAGATGAGTATCGCGAAATAACCAACAGTAGGAGGACCAATGATTGAATTGCAAATGTTGGTAAAGGTTGGATCGTCTGTTTTTAATCAGACCCTAAGACATTTCTCTAGATTCTCTCCCCGCGTTTTTCTACAGTTTCTTCTCGCAATATATCCCTTTTTTTTTGGTTATGTTGTTCCCAACACCACGACTTCGCTCTTCTTTCTCCAAGTCTTCGAGGTCCGTTGGCATTCTTATCGTAGGCACCGTAGTATTCTTGAACGCGAATTATCTGGTCTACTGGCATCATTCAGAAACAAGGACAATTTTCACAGGGTCCCCTGAGCTTTCTCCAACACCCACCTCACCGCCAATTCTTTATACTGGAATACCGCGAACGTTGTGGTACAAA
The DNA here is from genome assembly GCA_001399465.1 of Hymenoscyphus scutula. Lineage (NCBI taxonomy): Eukaryota > Fungi > Ascomycota > Leotiomycetes > Helotiales > Helotiaceae > Hymenoscyphus > Hymenoscyphus scutula. The sequence goes on from LKTO01000984.1 coordinate 9,154, forward strand.
CATGGCCCGAAAGGCTTGAACGATCAATCACGAGAGAACCTCGACTTTTGCCTCAAGAATAATCCCGGTTACGAAACGAATTTCTTGACAGACGATTCTGGCGATGTTTACGTCCGAAACAACTTTGCGTATCGACCGGATATCGTTGATATGTACATCTCCCTCACTATCCCCATTCTCAAAGCCGACCTATTGCGCTATCTGATTTTATTTCGGGAAGGCGGCATCTGGAACGATTTAGACATCTCCTGCGGAGAGACGCCAATCGACAATTGGATACCCGAGGGATATAAGGACCATGCCAACCTTGTTGTGGGCTGGGAGTTTGACGTGGGATGGGGTGATAACTTCGTACGCGAATTCGCGACATGGACTATAATGGCGAAAAAAGAATCGCATCATCTATCCGTCGTGGTCGACGACATCTTGGAAGGCCTCCGCAATTTGGCCATGGAAAAGAATGTGACAATTGCAGATTTGACAATTGATCTGCTTGGAGACGGGGGAGTGGTGGATATTTCGGGTCCGAGGAGGATGACTTCGAGCATCATGAAGAGTTTGAAAGCGACGAACGAAGCTTTTGAGGAAAAAGATACATTTAAGCTCATGGAACCAATGTTAGTCAGTGATGTTTTAATCCTGCCGGGCTTTTCATTTGCGGCATCGGCAAATCATTACTCAGAAGATGATTTGATAGGTCCAGCATTGGTCACTCACCACTACGCTGGAAGCTGGAAGAATCACCATGGTGGCGAATAGGGGTAATTCGTGGGGCTGGATTCCAAGGGAAACAAATTTTGCTAAACATGTTTCGTTATATCTCGGTTGTATAAACGTGTATTGGGATTACAGGCTGGCGTTTGGAGAAAGATAGTGAACCGGTACACTGTCAGTTAAATCTTGTAATATGTATGAGTATTCTAGCAAGATTTGGAAGTCAATTTGGCTAAGATGTTATGAGATTGCTCCTAAACCACTATTGCTTTGATGAGGTACACTTATCCAGACAATTCATTCCTTGTATTTAGTTTCAATGAAGAAGGTACAAACATCAATTTATTCCTTCGGTAACCGAAACGTAAACTCTCTAATAGGTACTCTAAGAAGCTCGGTGCAACGACATATTCCTGTTAGGTTGGCTTCTGAGTCTTGGGTGGGTGTGTGCCTGAGGAAGTATGTCAAGTCTAGATACAGCGGTAGAGCCTTACTAACACCTCTAAAAGCCGACGAGCTATAGCATTTAGGAGTTTGAAAGGTGTTGTTGTAGTAGTGTAATTAGCGGTTGTAATAGATTATTATCCACTAACTTTTATATATATATTTTCTAATCTATATAGAAATCTAGTATATTTATTAGCTCTAAATAGATACTAAAGTAGATTAAAGATTTATTTTAAGAGATACGATATACTATATATATATATATATATATATATAGCTATTAATAAATACCTTAAAGTTATATCTATTAAATTTAATCTATATTATAAATTCGATTTAAAAAGTAGATATCTAAATAATATATATTTAGTAATAAGTTATTATAAGCGTTAGATATATAAGGCTTAAAGTAGATATAACTTCTCTAAATCTTCTAGAAATAGTAGATATAGATTCTTAGAAATAAAAGTTATTTTCTTCTCTTAGTCTTACTTCTTCTAGATATATATAACGAAACTCTAACTATTAAAATAAAGGTATTAGTTATAATAAAACTTAATCTATCTAACTAAAGATATTATTTCGACAAGTTAGTTACTATATCGAGAGGTTTATATTATAGATTATTTACTCGAAGGTAAACTTATTACTTATATAGAGTAGTTAAAGCTAAAAGATATTAATAACTAAGTATCTAAAGTTAAGTATAAAGCTTCTATCTAATAGTAGATATACTAGTCTTATATAGATTCTTTATTCTTTATTCTAATATATTAAACGACTAAGCTATCTATTACTTCTAGTAATTATTACTTAGAGCGATACTAATAAAAGTCGCTCTAGTTATATAATATTATTTTAAGGAAATCTCTAGATCGCTTAGCTAGTCTAAGTATCTCTATTTACTATAAGAGTATATAATAGTACTTAATCTATTAGAACGTCGTCTTGTCTTTACTTATTATATACTACTATATAATTTATATTATTAGTCTCTAAAGTATATAGTAATAAGCTAAAGAAAGTTTATAAATACTAGTCTAAGTACTATAATTAAAACTATAATATAGTTTATTAGAACTCTATATATTAGAACTCTATATATTAGAACTCTATATACTCTAAAACCTATATAAAAAGCTACTTAGTAAGTAACTCTAACTTTTTTATTTATATATAAAAAAAGCTAAAATTAAAATTTTTATTTTATTACTATATAAATAAATAAAATATAAAATTTTAGACGTTTACTAATTATAGTTAACGATTCGCTTAAAATTATCTCTATATTTATAATTTGTTTTTTATTTCTTTAATAACTAATATATTTTATAAGCGAGTCGCCTAACTAAGCGAGTTGTCTACTTAAGTAAGTTGTCTACTTTTCTAGTTATATACTATCTACTACCTTTAAATTATAATAGCTTAATACTATAATATTTAATTATCTTCTTAAGAAGCTAGTATTATTTTAGTAATCTAAGTACTCGAAAATAACACGCTATTAACTAAATAAAGTACTATAAAGATTTACTAGATTTCTCGAAAGACTCTCTTTAATTAATACGCTAGAAAGTCTCTATAACGCGATTACTAGTCTAATTCGAAAAACCTTATAAAGCTAGAGAAGAATATAATAGTTAGATATATATTAGAGTTAGATTCGCGAGAGTTTTCGCCTATAAGGAATATAGTATAAGATATAGCTAATAATCTACTAAGAGAGCGCGACGAAGAGTCTATAGATAAGAACTAGTCGAACAACTTTATTAAACGTACGCCTAAGCTTAAAACTTAATAGAGTTATTCTTATAATCGTTAGTAAGCTTTAACTAAGGATCCGTGAGTTATTAGCCTATAGTTTACACTTATATAGTCTATTAAAGGAAATATAGTATTTAAAAGAAGGATATCTATAACTTTAACGAAAGTAGCTTTATAATAGAGGTTATTTCGGTCTAACTAGTTATTATAAGCTTAGAAACGTATAGAAAGCGAAAGTAAGTTTAGCTAGGTAATTATAAGTAGGTTATAGTTATTTAGAGAGTTAATATAATAGAATAAGTAAACTTACTATTTATTATATTTATAGGTAATATAAGATAACTAAGGCTATAACTAAGTATAAAAGTTATAAGAGGAAGTATATTAAGAGTTAAGAGATATTAATAGTAGGTAAGGTAGCTAATTTAATTACTTCTAAGGAAACTAGCGACT
>LKTO01000985.1:0-12531 GCA_001399465.1 Hymenoscyphus scutula
AAGGAGTATCCTAGCTAACTTAACTTGCTGTTTTGTAATCACTTGTGCACGCTTTGCCTCACTTGCTCATATGTTGAAGAAATCGCCTAAGATGTAACTACACTTCTAGACTACACTATCAGCTTCTGTCTCGTATGTCTGCCTATTACTCTAAAGTCTAAGCTTACAAAGGCAGGTAATATTAGTCTTCCAACGCTCCTCTCGTGATTTCGTAACCTTGTCGATGATCCGTTTACGTAGCGCATCGGTGAGCTTGAGGGGGTGGCTAGGACGAGGCTTATTCTAAACGTTAGAGAGTATATAGAGACGCTGACCTTGTGTATTTCCATTCCGAGTACGTGCTATATTCTTCTTCGCTCTCCTCCTAATATCCCTTACCCTAGTTTCTGAAATAGGGTAAGACTTATTATTTCTGTCTACTTATAGAAGTAACTCTTCCTTGTTAGTATTCTGTCTGATACAACTAACAATATGAGTGTGCTGCTAGATAGGAACCTCGCGGCGGCTGGTTATCTTTATAGGCTCCTTACGTCCCTTTGATTTTCTACTTTTTTTGGCTATTTTAGAGTTGTGGTTGTAGAACAACTGTAAAAATAAAAGTGTGTGTTGGGGTAGAAATCGAGAAGCGATCGGCGATAGAGTATACGCTTTGACCGTAAATTACATCTGGCCCCGACGAGTACCTCCGTCGACTTCTTCAGTCTTCCTCGAGCATATCCACGATTTTGACATCTATCGGTTCCTGCCTTGACGACCAGATTGTTCGGACGTAGCCCCACGCCATTTTCGCGACTCGATACATGCTACAGGATTTACTTGTCGACACCATTGTTCATCGCATCTTGTTGTTCGCGGCATACGCTACCCTTCGTATTTGACCAGGTAGGCATACCGAGTGGCTCTTGAGGGCGAATTACTTCAACCAGGCGTTGTCGAAGGCCACATCTGAAGAGCTTATAGCATATCTTTGTTGTCTACTAAGAGATCTGTCTGAGCTGTCTCAAAAAAGCCTGCCATAGCAAACATCCTTCCCGTCGCTCGTCGTGCTTTGTGTCCTACTGCTCAGACTTATTTCTCAATAACCTCGTTGCTGTTTGGTCATCGCAAACATTCTGAGTTAGTGTCTCCCTTCCAAAGTGGACCGCACAAGGACTTATTGGGAAACGGGAATTTGCAGTCAATAGCTTTGCGACAACATCTACATCAGACCCATTCCACTAGCAATGGCAAGACGACTTTTCATATCATGCCGCACGAACCATGATGAAATAACGATTGCACACCTAGCATGCGTGGAAACAATTGGAAGAAAGTACAACCCTGCGAAGGACTTTCTTCGATATGTCGGGCAATCAGATCCGACCCAGAGCCCTAGGAAACATCAAGTTCTCGTCGACTGTAATGTCGATGACGATATCAGTTCAACAGAGGTGGAACTGACCTGTTACACTGGAAGTGGAGACAGCGATATGTAAGTTGTCCAGTCATCAGGTGTCTGTACATTTTGTAACATAATTGCTTAGTTCATTGACACGAATAAATTCCAAACCATATATATCTCTCCTCCGAAAAGAATATGCACGGGGGAAAAGAGGACCTGCTGTTTAGTCTGACGGGAGAGGAGCACAATTCACGCGACTTCAAATGATATATTTCAGTAACGAGGGTTGCGTTCATTAATATTCTCCTCATATTCTAGAATATCCTACTGTGATTCCTTCTCTACACATTCGTTTCCATAGACTATCAATTTGTCCAGCACACCATCCTACGAACTTCATGACTGGTCGTGTATGCCTTCAGCTTGGGTGGCATCTTGTCTGATACCTACTTCAGGTGATGAGTGTTCACGATCTGTTAAGACGATTTGGGGGAAGCAGCCTAACTTACCTATGGCGTAGGATAACTACACTCTGGACATTTCCCATCTTTTGCACCGTAATAGCGTACCGGTTGCATATTAGGGCAGGCCTGCTTTCTTGCTAGCGCATACAACGGTCTCGGCAACGGCTCGGTGTCCGCAATCAAAGTCGTATTGCTCTAGTTGACACATTGGGAATGACTTTCAAATAACAACCACAGACTTAGGTCCTATTAGCAAGAGACATAGTCTAGGTGGGACGGCGTGCCTGCTAGTCTAATTTACTGTAGATGTTTTGGGTGGTAATATGGTTTGCTCCTGAGCCTGCGCAAAGTTAAATGATTTTGTATTGTATATGTCGGCGATAGGGAGCTTTCTATATAGAGGTGGGCAAAGATACATATCTAGGCAGAAGCTCGGGATCAGGCATTTATTGTACTTCTTGCAAGCAGTGTTCCTCATTTGGCTTCGAATGGGAGAGGAGAGCCTGGGCGACCAATTCAGCAGAACTATCGCATTAGTCCAGGCCTGTCAGAAGCATAGTGGGAAGGAATCACAAGCTATGATTCATTTTAAAAAGTGATGAAAGATAGAATCGAGCATAGAATGTGATCAACTGCAATATTTCATCGCCGCCAATGGGGAAGATGGAAAGGAAACAATCTTATGATGTGAGAGGTTGCATAAGAGGATGCTCAAGCGGCTGGATGCGAACCAATAGTTAGTGATGTATGCTTCACGGTTCGTACTTAATCGTAGCAGTATCCTACTGTACCTACGTTCCTTCGGGTAGTAAAGAGGAAAGTAAAGAAGGTCTAAAGAAGAAAGAAGATAAGGAAAAAGAAGAGAAGAAAGTAGAGATAAGAGATATAAGAAGTAGCTACTATATATCTTAAATAATATATTCTTAGATATAATATAACTTTAAATATTTAAAATACTATAACGTGGTTTACTACCGAGCGACGTATATCACCGAGCGACGTACTTTCCTCTATCCTGCCACCTAAAGGGTAAAATTAAATAATTATAATATATTATATTAATTAATCTGAATCTGAATCTAATAAACTAGAAGTATCTATAGCCTCTTGATAAGTTTGTGTATTATGACTAGACTTCCTGTAGGTACTACATTGTCGCCTAGACGGCTGCCCCTCCTTTTGCCTACCCTTCTCAGAGCGCTTGTCGCGTCGAGCCTGTTCCTCTGCTTCCTTCTGAGCTAATACGTCCTGCGCATCCTCTACAGTAAGTGCCCCCTCTTGACAGACCTGAGTCTTTTTAGCCCTCCAGCGTTTACTTAGTGCTTTATTTGCCTTGCGAAGGGTATAGACTTCGGCTGATAATAAAGTTATCTTATGAGCTAACAGCTCTGTACCCTTAGCTAATGTAGCTACTGTCTGGAAAATAGGGGTTGGCGAGCTTCCTTGATAACGTATAATCTGATTCTTAACTAATGTCGTCTGTAAAAGAGTATTAGTTAGGTTGTGAGGAAGGAGTCTGTGAGACCTAAAGGTTAATATTAGCAGAGGGGGTCTACAATACTATATTTCGCCTGTATATTCTCAACTAGTTAATAATATGTGCTAATAAGCTCTAGATCTTCGCACAAGGCTCTTTAGAAGTCGTAAACGCGATTAAAACGTGTCTTTAACTCTGGTCGTTGTTGAATGAATTGATATACCTAGTTCTTGCTAACGTATAGTACCCCTTGATATTTAAGTAGGAGATTCGCTATATCTTTAACACTAGTTAGACAGGGCGTAAATCCTCTCGAATCTAGATCAAGTATATATTAAACAATCGTGTCCTTCCCTAAGTTGTTTAATTTGTAACAATTAGCTTTAATTTCAGGGCGATGGGTTCGGCTAGCTATTCTATGTTAAAGTGTTACTTTAGGGACCTTGTAGATCTTTGCTATAGAGCGTTTACTTAGCTTTTTAGATGTTTAAATAGCCTTGATAGCTAGAATGATTCACGCTTCTTGGGTTTGAATTTCCATAATAAATAGTTGAAAAAACGTGTCTTAAAGTTTATAAGGAGTGGGGTGGGGAAAAGTGCGTCGCTCGGTGATATGCGTCGCTCGGTGGTAAACCACGTTATATATATATATATCTCTCTCTCTCTCTAAAAACAACTAAATTATAAACCGAAAATCATAAAAAGTACTAAAAATATAGAAGTATAGATTTTTAAGCTACTACTTAATTAGTTCTAGATTACTTACAAGTCTCAACCTTCGTTTCTCTCTTTAATATAAGCCCTAACTTTTATTCTTTTATTTACTTATAAAGTAAATCAGAAAAAGTAAAGAATAGATATTCAGAGAGAGCAGGCGGGGTGATGTTTACTTTTCGCTTATCAATTTAAATTTATTTCGAAAGAGGTTATATTATAACATAATAGCCAAGGTGACCATTTCTCCTTCTTCTTCTCCTTCTCCTTACCTTCTTCTTTCTTATAGAGTATAAAGGACAAAGAGCCTATATTAATAACTTCAGAGGAGAAATAAGAAAGAGAGAGTAGAATAACGAGTTACTAAAAAAGAAAGAGAGGAAAACATTTCGAGGGAATGTGTTTCTTATAAGTGAGTGAGAAGTATATATTCTCTCACTCTTACCCCTCGCTCTATTTAGCTTTCGTATTTATGAATAATGATAAGAAAGTACTATATTAGTAAGGAAGTAATAGTAAAGATATTTTAGCAAACAATAGTACGGATGCGCTAGTAGTTTCGACTCTCTACTTCAAAATCAATTCATTCGCCCCTATAAAAAGTGAACTTCTGTGATTTACGATTTGCAATTTATTCGTTTTTGGAGTTTAGTGCGTTTGGGATGTAGTATTATTGTAAAAATCAACGTGCCTCGCTTAACTTCTCAGAGCTCAATTTACCAGCTACGGCATCCTGAACGCACCAAAAGTCGGAAATGACTAAATCGTAAATCGCAAATCGCAAAATGCAAAACTCAAAAGGTAAGAAGAGGTTAAAAGCTCTTAGATTTTAAAATTATTCCAATATCTTATACTCTCTCTCTTTCTCCTTCTCTCTTCTTTCCTTCTCTCTTCTTTCCTTCTCTCTTCTTTCCTTCTCTCTTCTTTCCTTCTCTCTTCTTTCCTTCTCTCTTCTTTCCTTCTCTCCTTCTTTAACTAACCTCATCATCTATTAAAATAGTATAAGTATAGAAAAAGAGGAGAGAGCCGTAAGAAGTGGAGGGAAGCAGGAAGAGGAGGGAAGTAAAAAGAGGGGGAAGTAAAAAGAGGGGGAAGTAAAAAGAGGGGGAAGTAAAAAGAGGGGGAAGTAAAAAGAGGGGGAAGTAAAAAGAGGGGGAAGTAAAAAGAGGGAGTCAAAAAAGGGGGGGGGAGCAAACATTTCGGGGGAATGTTAGCCTTAGCGTAGGTAAGCATGCACCTAGTGCTTTTCCCCCTCTTTTTACTTCTCCTAGTTCCTCTTTCTCTCTCTCTCTTCCTCTCTCTCTTTATTTAATTCAAGAGTAATATAAGGATAGACTACCTAGATAGTAGACTGTCGGGTCTATCGAAAGCTAGCTATACACGTAATATGCACGTGACCTAACTATTATTATTCTCCTGTCTAGAAGAAAATAAGTAAGGACGAAATATATCTTCTAGAATTAATATATAGCTCTAGAGAGAGAGAGAGAGAGAGAGAAGGTGTAAACTTAATAAGAGATTTAATCTTTTACTTCTTCTACTTATAAAAAGTAGTTATTTGCGATTTGCGATTTGCGATTTAGTCATTTCCGACTTTTGGTGCATTCAGGTTGCCGTACCAGCAGAATAATTTCCCCTCCTCAATTTCAAACCATTTCAAATATAACCAGAGACGTAAAGTAAAGTAGCAACATCGGTGTCAACACAAACCCACATTGTCCTTCCATAAAACTCCATATATGAACGCTTCAAGGCCTCTGGCAGATAATTTCCTGATAACCTCAACTCTTTCCCCATACATTGACTACTGCCACTTGTGAGTAGCAATCTTCCAACACCAATACCCTCCCAGCGATCGGGTTTCCCAATTCCCCAAACTCTATCTCCTACCTTCGCGCCATTGGTGCAGGAGCCTACCACGCCGGCTGAAGTGAGGAAAAGGACGACACCGAGTTTTTGGAGGGGGAAAGCACATTCCACCGTGGCGGTTTGTATTAAGATGAAAAACGGAAGGAGCTCTTTTGGTATTGGTAACGGTGTGTGGTGGTTTTCTGAAGGGAGCTTTGATTTGCTCGCCCGTTCGCCTGTCTTGTGTTTCAAGGAACGCGATAGATAGGTCTTAAATCTTGCTGTATAAAGTCGATGCAACTTGTCTTCCTTCGCCCGAGCTGAATTCTTTCAGCGTCGCCGTGGCGTAGAGTGTTGGTTGATGGCGGGCCAAGTATACCTTTGAAACTCGGAGCTTTTTGTGCTGATTGATAATAAGAGTAGGAAATGTCTTTGTCTCGTGGATACACTTGAGTGTAAACGAAAAAGAAACTCTTGTTTCTCCGATGGAGATTCTGGAAGAGCTCTTCCTGGCACCCTTGCAACATCTCGGGCGTCTCGAAATCATTGGGTGCAGTGACATAGATTACATCCACGAGGTCTCGTGCAAAAACAGGTATCGTACTTGTCAGATTGGCATGTATAAATTCCAGCGACGCGCTGGTATTGATGATTGGTTTCGTAGCTTTAAGCGACGCAAAAATACTGTTGGTGATATTGAGAGGAATTCCTCCGTGATGGAGCGTTTCATGCTCCACTAATCGAGCAAATATAACACTCAGACCGAACGAGTAGTCGACCGGAATGGTGTTCCTACAGCAGGGGCGGCATATGGACTGAATTCCAAAGACTTTGTCTCGAACATCATGGCAATGGGACTTCGAAAAGTCAGCAAACAATTGGAACACAGTCTCGAGCCTGCCAAAACCCTGTTTCGTTGCCCAATTATACTCTAATCGACGTTTGCAAAGACCGTACGCAAATGTCTTCAAGAAGATGCCTTTGATGCTTTTTTTGATGGTTAAGTCCCATGAACACTCCTTGGATGATAACATGTTATAGACGATCGCCAGTATGTCCCAGCTTATCTTGTTACTGCCGCACTGTTCAAGTAACTTATCTGCAATATCCATCTCTTGAATGATCCACAGGCGACCCCAATAACTCCTAGAAAAGAGATGTTTCAGCGTATATAGTCCTGAATAAAGAAACATGACATTCAACGAAGAAGGATCATAACCCGAGCTAAGTTCCTCCAGTAATTCAAATGCTGTCTGGCTGTCGTCCACAGGGCAAGAATAGTCACGACGACCAATCCACGCGATAATCCTAGCTGCCTGCGCATAGATACTCCCCATCTGCGCAACGTGATGATTTCGCTCGGCCAAATTCCCTTGATTAATACACAACGCATCGATCCAGAGGACCAGAGTGTTATTTTCGTCCCGAATGTGACGGAGAGCAGATTCTAGATTCTCCCGAATGGCAACCGGTTTTTCGTCTACTAGAATCTCCCAATCTGGCATTTTATCGTCACCCCATTCATAAGAGAGGGCTTCATAGTAAGGCTTAGCCGTGAGATTTGTAATTTCAAGCGTGCATTCAGGAATGTCGGTGGTCACACCTGGCTTGACATGGAGTAGGCGGATTTCGTCATCTTTCAGAGACGTGTAGGCAATCGAGGTTAGACTCCCGTCCATGTCCTTTGGTACTGATTTGTTTTGAGGAGATCGTCACCGCAGTAAGCTATACTGTCGTGACAGGTTTGGGGGTGGAAACTCGGTTGAAAAAGATCCCGATGTTGATATGTTTGAGGAGAGAGACAGCGTACATTATCTTTCAGTCGTTGGAAGAGTTGCCCGAAGGACATAATTTGAAGAATCGAAAGGATAACAGACCGTCAAACTGAAAAGAAAAGAACCGAGGCAAGTGACATTGGCGAGGCTGTCTTCCTGGCTGATTTGCACTGCCTCCAGGCCGTTTACTCTCATCATTCAATGTGCTTTCACTCATGATATAGATTTTGAATATGGTTCAAACTGGGTGCTGGTGAGTTATTTAGAAATACCTGGATACTCCGGTGTATCACGTGATATCGCTTCTTTTCTGAACGTAGATATACGTCTTATCAGTGAACTTAGGGCTCTCCGACTGATATCTCTTCAATTGGAATCTCTACCTAGTATGAACAACCTAATAGATAGCAGCAATAGAGCGGTAGTGTCACGTGCTACCTGGGAATCAGGTCGTTTAGGTATGGCAAAAGTGGCAGTAAATATTTTCGTACCTACCCTCATTGTTCAAGCGGAGTGGGGTAATTCTAGTAAATTGTTTTAAAAAAACTAGAACAATTGAAGACTATTAACCCAGCTATTTAGAATAATCGACTCCAGTTATCCCACTAAGTTAGGACAATGGCACATATAGGCAGGCACGAATCTATTTACTGCTACTTTTGATATCTACTGGGTGGGAGTTCATTACTTAGACCTATCTGTACTCTTGAAATCAAATTTTACAGAGATAGGTACGCGTTACTTTCAATAGGCCAGTTTTAAGGATGAAATAAGAAATACGTACAGGGAGGTAGCCGGGAACAGTGGAGTAGAACGAGTGAGCTCACATTGAATACATGGTCGAAATTCACGCCAGTTACATAATTTCAGAGAAAGTGTATGCGGTAAAGAGGGTTCGTGAAAGGCTGCAGTTTACTGGTATTACGAAACTAATTACTGGTATCATCCCGCATCCCGGCGTCAAAAACGAGCAAGAAACCAAACACCCCGTAACCCCCTCCCTAAATAGCTACACAAGAAAAGAGGAAAAGTTCCTCAAGATACTCAAGGGAGAAACAAAGGAAATAAGTAAAGTGCAAAGACTTAATAAATCGGTCGTCCCTCCTGCCACTTCGATGTTGCAGTGTCTGGTCCATCATCAGCCCCAGAGACAGGACTACTTGCAGTATCATAAACTCCCCATGAAACTCTCCCCGATTTGCGCCGTTTTTCACTACTCGCTGGTCCGCTAACGGCCCCAATCCATTCCCAAACTCGACTGATCTCACCACTACGGCTTTCGCGTTGTGATGAACGAACATTCGAATTCATTTCCACCACTTTCCTAACTTTGGTCCATATTGCTTCTCTCTTTTGGAGGCTGTGTTGATCTCTCAAAACGTCATCTCTCAGCTGACCAATGCTGATCCAATTCTCAGGGAACGCCTCGCTATCTTGAGCATGAAGACTTGCTTGGGAAGCAAGTCTTTCAAGAGTCAAGGACACAAGTTGTGGCACTGCTGCGTTGACAGCAGCGCGGAGGCGGAGAGCTTGGCGGATGTAAAGTATGAAGGATGCTAGGACAACTAACGCGCCAATTGGGATGCGATATCTTGCCAATGCGTTTCGGAAGGATCGTTTAAAGGCGCAGGATATTGGGAGACGGGCGAGAGAGGTACTGCTGAGGACTGTTCGGCTTCTGTGGAAGGAATAAGAAACCTGGTTAGTATGTGTTTGTCAGAAAGTGTGTCGGTTTGAACTTGAAGAGATTGTTGCGGAGAAAACAAATAAAAGACTTTGACTTACCCATCAGAAACACTAACAACTTCGTCTCTCCCCTCGATTTCTCCAATTGCACCGGCCCAGAGCTCTTCGAATTCCGCTTCGCCCATGCCCTTTCTTCGCTTCTTGCTCACCTCCTTTTTCAACTCCTCGGCATCAATTTCGAGGGTTGGTTCAGGGAGTCCTGCCTCGTTCGTGAGATCACCACACTCAAATTTGGCCTTGCGTTCTCGCAACTCTTCCACGGCACGGTCGGCAACTGCCTTGACTCGACGAACCTTCTCTCCATCAGGTTCACAAGTTGGTGGGAGAGGAACAAGACCCCCAAGAGAAAGCGGGTGAGACTTTAGAACAAAATCAGCCTCACAGTCTGTTTGAAGATTTCCTGAACAATATGCATGTTGTGGGCAAGGTTCACACTCTGGTTCAACTAAAACTTGAAGCCAGTCTGGAACCTCAACGCCATCTGGAAATCTTTGTAGTGCGTTTCTTCCCACCCCACAGTATCCAACGGCGACCTTCTCTTGCCTATACCACATGGCATAACCACCGAGAAGAGTGATGAGGACAAGCCAGATTGGTCCAGTTACATTGAAGCCTCCTTGCTGTCTTCGTGATCTGCGTGGCCCCAACGCATCGACTCCTTTGGCGGCTTGTTCTTGCTCCATATCAAGTTGCTCCTCTGGTGTAAACTCCTCGCTTGCCTCGACGCCATTGTCGTCTACGTCTACCAATCCTTCGTCGTAATCACTGATTGGAGCTTTGAAAATAGCAGCCTTCGGAGGGTAGATTCCATCGTCAATCTTTGGTGGCCCATCTGTGCGTCTCCTATTGGCAGATGTACTCTTTCGACTAGTGCTACTAACACCAACAGTTCTTCTTCGTCTGTCCCCGCTTGATTTCGAGTCAGATAGGGGAGAGCTGCCGCTCTGGAAGGGATTATCGTACGTGAAAGCACTCTCTCGTCTCCGCGATCCTCCGAATTCGTGTTGAACATCCTCAGATTTAATATGCTGGATCGGGGGAGCAACACTGGCAGCGTTAGGGGTTGCACTTCTCCTAGACTTCCTGACGGTTCTCGGGAGCTCAGCATCCGTACTGTTCTCGTTGTCTGATGTTCGTGGATGCTTGGTATTTGGTCTTGGGGCTCGCTTTGTAGGACTTCGGCTTCTCGTAACACGCAGCTCATGCGCATTGTCTTCCGATTGGAGTCTTGCGGAAGGCTGTCTTCTTGAAGTTCGCGGCCTTGGTAACGGAGCCTCTTGCTCATCGGTTTCCTCAGTGGACTCTGACACCGTAGTTTCCTGCGAATCCGCGTCTGTTATACCCATGCTGGTCCTTCTCGCCCGCGCTCGTACAGCTAATATCCGCTTGGATTGAGGGAGAAGATCCTCGTTGAATATCTGGATGAGTTGACCTTTCTTCGCGGCAGATGGATAGTTGACGTCGTGAGATACGAGAATCGATCGAAGACGGGGGACGGTCAGGGTTGAAGGGTCGAAGCCCGGTTGAAGGTATTCTAGACCTTCGTAGTCAGACATTACGGCGGTTCGTGTCGTGAAAGGGCTGCTTTGTTCGTTTGCTTGAGAGGTTTTGACGAGGAAGTATGCGCAATGGCAACAGAAGATCAGGCTCCGTTGGAGATCTGGATCAAGCAGCGTAGCTCACATACACCTAACGCAGTGACGTATGGGCGTAACAGAGATAACGCAGTTTCGCAGAGTAATATCAGTCCAGCACCACGGCTCAGACCTCGCGCAAAGTGAATCGGCGAAGTTCAGAGGAATGTTGATCGGTACGGAAAGTCGATTTGGATGTTGCAAGTGTTTGGGGGAAAGGTTGCGCAATGCGCAAGCAAAATATTGCAAGTCCTCCGTTGGCCTGGAGGCGCCACACGTGTGGCGGTGCAAGCTTTCCAGTTTTTAGGCATCCTTTTAAATTGTGGCGATTTACAATAATTTCAACGAACTTAATAGTCGGTTTCCCTTCCCCGTCGCTTCGCTAGAGGTCGGCGGAAGTAAGTGTCTCCTGCAAGCAAGTGTCTCCTGCAATGCCGTAGATTAGCTCTCTACTAATTTTATATATATATACTATCTTAATTATTTCTACTACTACCTTATTTATTCTAAATTACTAAAATAGAATCTATTCGTAGTAGCCTACCTTCTATACCTATGCCACCTATAAAAGCTGAAAAGAAGAAGCGTATCCCCTTAGCTATAGCTAGAAACGTAGTAGCCTAAGCTTAAATACTAAGTATACTAAGCGAGCTAATAGAACCTACTCGTTTTATAACTTTAGAGTAAAAAACAACTATATTTTATAAAAACTATAGAAATAAGATCTCTTTTTATATAACTAAATATAGTACTTATTATAGCTAAAGCTAGTATTATACTATATACTTAATCTCTAATTATTATTAGTAATTAAGCTTAATATAACTCTTTTTATAAGCTAATCTTATTATCGTAAACTATTATAATTAGTATAGCTATAGTATATAGATATCTTAATAAGCTAGTACTAGCTAATATCTTCTAGAGAGCTATCTAGATCTATATATAAAACTCTTCTTTTATAAGATAGTATTATAGACTTTCTAAGTTTAAATAAACCTACGACGATTTAAAGATACTAATTCTTCTAGTTATAGAAAGAGATATTAGATATCTTTAAATAAGAGAAGTAGAAAGCTATCTTATAAGAATTAATAAGAACGACTAGAAGAAGCTAGTACTAAATTACTTACGATCCTCTATATTATACTAGCTATAATCTACTTTCTAAAGTAGTTAATTAATTAAATTAATTAATAAACTCTATTATATTATTATACTTATTAAATAGCTAAGAAATAAATATTTCTTTCTCTACTATATCTCTAAAAGAAACTCTCGCTATTTTAGCTTTTAAAGAAGTAGTCTTAGAGTACTTATATAGATGTAATATATCTAATTTTCTATTATATACTATTAATATTTCTAGAATAAAAGTATTATCTTTCTATCTAATTTAGTTAACTAAATTAGATCTAGTTAGAAGGTAGACTTTTTCTCTCTATAGTATTATATTCTTCTTATCTAACTACTTTATTTTAATAAGTATAGA